>OY720155.1:14467580-14616953 GCA_963082725.1 Pedicia rivosa
ATGGATTCAGGATTTCTTTTTTTCTAAGAAATATTTTATATTTTATATTCAGATTAAAATAGGGAAACAGAATGTAATCAAATAAATTATTTGTAGATGAATACTGTCATAAATAATCTGAAAAATATCTAAAAAGAAATTATCTCTTTTTTTTTTGTGAGTTTTTAATAATTTTTGGTTATTCAATTTTTCCCTAAAAAAAAAATAAATAAAATGAAACCCAAACATAATTTATTTGAATATTTTGGGTATTTTTTCATTAAATTTAATGTACCTAATTGATTTTACAGACAAAATTAAAAGATTTATTAAAGTAAATAGAAATTTATTCTTGTTTACCGCAAAACAAAAATAAGATGTGAATAATATTTTATTGAAACTTATTCCATTTTTTTGTTGTAAATAATTTATGTCACTGTTTTCTTAATATTTTCGAAAAGAAACCAAATGAAAAAGCAAAATAAGAAATAAAAATTTCTTGTTTAAAAATTCTCCATTCGATTTTTTTCTTCATTTATATTTAATAAATTAATTAATTTGTCATAATCAAAACTATTTTCATTTTAAAATATTTTAAACAATTTTACATCTAATTATTTCTACATGTAATTTAATGTTATTATTGATTGTTATCGGCAGAGTGCTGTTCGGTAATAATATATTTAATATGCACGAATTACATTTAAAGTACTGTAATCATTTTTTTTTTGAGCAATCAAAAGAAATTTGGTAAATTGTTTTAGATTAAAAAAAGAAATCTTAATAATTTATTTATTAGCGGCTAAGATAAAAATAAACACAAGAACGACATTAAATAAGAAAAATCATAAACTCAATTGTATTTAAATTTGATTTAGGTCAATGTTATAATTAAAATTTCAAAGTGAATGTCAAAATGTATCAACACTTACTTAACCTGAGATTATGAGGGTTGTTTTTCTGTTACTTTTTTTTTTTAATTCCATATATATTTATTTTACTTTTGTAAATTTTCATAATATTGTCAATTAACTTCAGTGAATGTTAATGACACGGAAATAATATATTCTACAATTCCTTTCAATGTTTTTTTAAAATATATTTTAGTGTTTGTACAAAATAATTCTATAAAAAATGTGAACAAAAGAAAAGGAAGAAAAACGAAAAAAAAAAAAAAAAGAATGAAAAAGTAAATGTTTTATAGATGAATAAGACAAATAATTCGAATCACCAATACAAGATTGAATCCTGATCAAAACAAATATTAAATCCCTAAGAATCAAATATCTATTATTGTTTTTGGATTGCTTTGCTTTCATCAAAATACAAATAATGTTTGCGAATATACAAACGGCGAATGAATATAAGGGTTATTTCAAACATTGAATTGAATTTGTTTATTCTTATTTTATGTATTGAAAAGAATCTATTTTCTTATCTTTATTCTTTCATACAAAAAAAAAAATAAGAAACGGAAAAAAAATCATTTATTTTTATTAAAGAAAACGTAAAAGATAAATCGAAATGTTTCTGACATAAACAATATTTTCTTTACATTAAATTAAAAGTGTTTTATTTAATATTTTTTTTGTCAAATTGATAATCTTAAATTGAATTAACAATTTATATATTTTTTAAATCATTAATAAATTTCAACAATCCAATTTGTAAGTATTTTCGTGATTTATGATTGAAGTGCTCGAAAAAATTTAAGCAAAACAAGTGGACAGCTGCCTATTTTTTCTGTGATTTCTTGAAAGTGGGTCAACATAAATTTTTGTTTACCGTTTTTTGAGATATTTGCATTCCTATGTTTTATCTTTTTCTCAGGAATCAATTTTTTTGCAACATTGAATCATGAAAGCGGATTGTAATGCGTTGATATTAAGATTTCAAAATATTTTTCACTTAGCAACTTAGAAGTTGAAAAAAATGTTTATTTTACATAAATTAAAATCAAATTGATCTTTCCATTTTACTCAACATATTTCTTATAATCAGCCTTCATCCATTAGAATTATTTTGATTTTGTTTCCATAAAATTTTATTTTGAATTCATAGAATTAATGGCAACTGAATTTGTAAAATGTTTAACAAATTCAGTCAATGTCAAAAATATTAAAAAACAGATTTTGTTTCTGTCATAATTAATTTTATTTGAAATTCTTATTAAATTTAATTAAAGGATCATTGGTCTAAAAATGTAATTTAAATTTTACCTAAATATATTTTCGCCAAAAAAACTTTAAGAAATATAATGAATTAAGTGACATGTTCAGAATCTTAATCAGATCTTATACACTTACTGTGTTGTTTATTTTTCGTTAAGACATTTAAAAGCATTTTATTACAATAAAAAAAATATTTTAGAAATATTTATCAAAAATACAATTCAATTCTAAGCCTGACATTTCTAAACACTCAGATAACCAATAGAAAATATAATATATTACGTGAAAAATCAACTTGAACAAACATCAATATGATTTAGACTTATATTATCCAAGTTATACTTGCCTTTTCCTTTATTCTATTTTATATGTTATCAACTGAAAATTTACTTTTGTGTTTTCCAATGATTTATTTGAAAAAGTAGTTTGAAAGTTATTGTATTTTTTTTGCTTTATTGAATGAATCTTAAATTAAATTGAAATATTTTACTTAAGGGAAATGGATTGAAAGACAGAAAACCATTATATTGCCATCTATAAATATTAGATTTAATATGAAATGTGTGGTATTTGAATGTTACAATTTTCAGTATCACTAATATGAGTATTTAAAAATTAATACTTTAACAGCAGAACATTATAGCATTATAATATTTCACGCTATGCTTTAATTATGCTTAAAATTAATTTAGTTTATTTTTGAATTTTGGGAATAAGTAAAAGAAAAAAAAAATGTTCATTAAAATAAAAATGTTGATAAAGAAAAAGTTTAATATCGTTGTTAAAACAGATTAAAGAATTAAATTTTATAAAATCCATTTAAAATGACAAAATTGTGTCTTGATTCAATTTAAAAAGAAAATTTCATTTCATGTCATGCCAAGGTCTCTACATTATCAACTTTGTCGTATCTATATATATTTTTTTCTTGATGAAGGAAAAAAGAACCTCTCACATGAAACGTGACATTAAATTATTGCCGGTTTATTAAAGGTCTTAGTAGTTCATACTTGAAAGTTCAATGGAGTTCCTTATAAAATTTTACTCAAGAAAAATTGTTTCACTTAAAATTTTCAATCAAGAATTAAATGGTTTCTTATTTATAATTTAGAAAATAACAATTAAACATTGCCAAAATGTAAATAATCTCATCCATATGGAATATTGAATGCTAACAGATTTAATTAAATTACATCTTGACTAGGATTCTATTAAACCATTTATTGCATATTTATATTATAAGAATCTTATTACAAACGCGAATCCACTCATAATATTCGGTAAAGAAAGATTACAAATGGAAAGTAATTTTAATCAGTAAATAAAGTAAATGAAAATGGCCTTGCAAAATGTAATAAAATTATTTTGTTTCTGTGACTTTACTTTTGCTAAAAGGAAAAAAAAACAAGAAGGAAGGAGAAACATATTAAACTAATCATAGAATTGGATCATAAAATACTGACCATTTAATTTATCTACTGACCAAAAATAAGAAAAACTTTCTCTTTTTTTACTTAGGCAATTTTTTTATTACATTGAACACAACACAACAAAAAAAAAAGTATCGTACCTTTTCTAAAAAAAAAAAAAAAATGTAACAACAAACAAAAATGAACAAAATCCGAAATAAAATATAAAAATATGTAACAGGAAATTTAACTCTTGATTAAATTTACGTTTTTAATAATTTTGATTTTTAATTGAACAACAAAATAAATATTTTTCAATAAAATAATTTTCATTTTTTTTTTAAATTATTCTCAATAAAAGAATTTTTATTTTTTTGAGTATTTTTTTATTTAATTAAAAAAATCGATTTTTGTGAATTAAATTTAGTATGAAGAATAATACAAACAACAAACCTATATAAAAGCATCAAACAAATGTACTGATATATTTCATCAACAGAAGTTTAATATCCGTTTAGATTTTACACAAAAGTTTGGTTTTGAATATTTACAATAAGTTTTATGGTTATTTACAAATCGGTAAAATATATGAGATTTTTGGGTTTCATTCAAACTGTCATTTATTTTAAGAAATATTTATTAGAAATGTATTCAGGTAGAGAATAATAACGTGCTACTTTTAATAAATAAGATCAATCTATTTTTATTGCTATTTTACTATAATTTAATTTTCAAAACTTTCATCTTCATATAATCAACAATTTTTTCCTATTTGCTTAGAGCGTTCTGGTGTCAGTATCATAAGGAAATTAAGTTTAAGAAGCGTAAGATATATCGTTATGCGCACGCAATTCAATCCGTCAAAATAAAGAATTGTACAATTTATTTCTGGGTCACTTCTGTTGTACTGTGATTTAATAAATTATTCATAATAGAAACCTTAAAATAGAAATATTTTATGACCCAAATATTTGAATATCTTCAATTCAATTTAGATGAAAATGTTGATTATCCTTAAAGCATAATATTATTATACAATTTTTTTTCATTTTTAAATTGAAGACGAACTTATTCTTTTTGTTCATTCTTTTTTTTTTTTGTTTTAAGAATAAAAACAAACTCAACTTTTACCGATATAGATTTTTTGTTTTATATAAATAAAAAAAAGAAAATTTCATATAAAATGTTCGCTAGAATAAACTTAACTTTTTTTTCTTTTCATTTTATAAACTTTTAGAAATTAAATAAATATTTTTGATGAGAGAAAACCATCCGATTTTTATTAATTATATGAAAGTTGATAAATGATGGTTGTTTTTAAATTTCTTTAAAAATATTAAAATGTTGAAACTTTTAAATGGCATTCACTTAATTCTTTTATGTATTTAATAATGTTGACTTTTGAATACAAATCTTTGTTGTTGTTGTTGTTGTTGTTATATTTGTTGTTATAATCTCCATAGCTTCACTAATGAAACCCTTAAAAATTGTTTGGATAGTTTTATTTTTCAAAAAACTCATTCCTTATTATTTTTTATGTATTTGAAACAAAAAAAAAATGCAACAAGCTTTCAGTCATTGGAACATAAATAAAACTATAAACAAAGTTTTATTTATGGTACATTAATTTTCCAAACAAAAGGAAAAATCTCATTAATTTTTTTTCTTTTTTTTGTGTTTTTCATGTAACAAATTTTCCGTTTTTAATTTTAGTATTTTCCGTATTTCTTTTTTGCTTGCATTTTCTGTGAATTTTAATTAAATTTAATGGGTTTTTTAATGTCCATTTTTTTTCCGACAATATTTTGAAAAAATAACTTGAAGGTTAGCAAAAGTATTTGATGATCGCAGTTTTTTTTAACATAATTTAATTAGTAAGTTATTAGACCAAACGAAAGTTTTAATTTTTAATTTAATATTCAGAAAAATAATTAAAATATTTTTAATTTACAAAAGTTATTTGATTTCATAAATCTGTTCACTCTTTCGACAATAGAATATTATTGTTTAAATTATTCAATGTTTTTCAGGATGTATGTTCAATTTTCCTCTGATTTAATCTCTCAAAACTTATTAATATATTTTGCATTACTTTTATAATCAATCAGATAAATTTTATAAATCATTAAACAAATATTTTAATGTTTAAGGGAAAAAATTTAATGTTACTGTGAAACAATGACACCAACACATTTGTAAACACATAGACTGTATTCGATGCGCCACCTCATTCTCGTAAGGAGTAAATATTGAAAATTTTCAGTGATAGTAAAAAAATAATTAAATTAAATTCAATGGCATTGCAGAAAGAGAAAAATTCCCCACACATAAATATTAATCCACACACACAGGACTTAAAGAAAAATACAACTCTCAACTGATAATGAAATGAAAAAAAAAATCAGTTATTTCCAATTATTTTGAATAAAAAATAAATTGTGTAAACTCATTTTTCATCAGATTTTATTGAATTAAAATCATTTTTTTTTATAGATTTAGAATTTAATAAGAGATAAAGGAGAGCTTTTAAAAAAAATGTGTATTCTAATGATGACTCTAAAGATTTTGTATTCTAAAAATAAATTAAGTGATGTTACAAACAGCTAATCCTTAATACTTATTACTAAATTCTAGGAAAGAAAAATATTCGTTTATATTATTTTTTCTTTTCTTTGGCTTATAAGTACTTTCAGATCTTGAAAATCAAATTGAATATGAAATTGAATAATAAGATGCACCCCGCAGGTATGTAAGCCATAAAATTAAATATCTTGAAAGAAAAAAAAAAAAAAGAAAATAAAATATAAAGAATGTTTTGGTTTTTAATATGTTTTTATTTTTGATGAATTCCATTTTTCTACGGAAAGCCTTTTTATATTCATATTGCTTCGATTTTAAAATTGATCATTTACTTTAATCTTTATTTGCAAAAAATCTTTAAATTTTGAATGATCGAGTAAGTTCACAATATTAAAATGAAGAACTAGTAAAGAAAACATCCGCTGATGGTCGTAAATTAAAGTAAATTAATTGCTTGTCGTTCTTAATTATGAAATTAAATCTAACGTTGTTGGTTCCATTTAATTGCTATTTTATTTCATCGTAATTGATTAATATTTTTTATCAATTTCTAGAAAATAAAAAAATAATTTATTAGCAAAAGCAATAAAATGAAAATCCATAATTAAATTTCATGTTTCATATGTCACTGATAGAAATAAATCAAGTTTAATATTTTTTACTTTCAAACTGATACAAATGCCACTCTACAGAATTTCTATTTCAGAGAAAATAAATAGATTATTGTTCAATATTTAATAAAACTGTTTTATTTATTGAAAATAAAAATTTTAAATCGAAAATTTTATATTACAACTTGAGTTTATTAATCCAATATGTTTGCTTAATTTTGAGAAAAATCACTATTATTATTTTAGTCAACTCAAATTAAATAGCTTAGAAGTATTATGTATGATTTTGTTATTGATGTTATATAAGTTGATTTGGATCAAATATAAGACATACAAGATTTACAGTTATCACAGAATCTCAATCATTTTTAGTAATACACGACCATATTGAATTTATTGATTTAGTTCTCAAAACAAAGAATATCATATATAAATTTAATTCGTCAAAAAATCATTTTTCCTAACAAGAGATTATATTTGATTTCAAATCAAATACTGATTTTCCAGACAACATTATTGAATTGTGCTTTATATTATTCATGAAATGGACAGATAGATTACCTGACACAACAATATGCATTTTTTTTTCTATATTTTTTCTTTTATTTTTTTGTTATATTCTACCATCAGGTGTATGTCTGATGGAATAATGATCAGAAAAAAAAACATAACAATGTTGCCAATTTAAATTATAAACAAAATACTGAATTGAAATATTTCTCTGTATAATTTGTGATGGAAACATATTTTACTGACATTAAACATTAAATTATGATAATAAATTTATTCAATTTTAAATAATTTGAATAAAAAAATTTTTAATTAATTTTTCACTTTTGTATATCATTTTTTTTTTTTGGTTTTCATATCGGCAACATCTGCCTTCTGAGAATCAGTATAAATATATAGTAAAGAGTGAAACTGACTGTTTAATATTTATCAACTTTAAACCTTTTTCCATTGTATTTTATATTTTCACGAAAATTTTTGTATGTCAAACATTTTAATAATGATAAAAGATTTTTCTTTTCTTTCATTTTCTTTAAAAAAAAATGAAAAAATGAAAAAAAAAGGTGAAAGAATAGGAACATCCGTCTCTTAAATGAATGATTGCTTGTATAGACGTCTAATTTAAAATCTAGATCAAGTTCTGATAAATATTATGAGAAATTGGTTCTTAAATTATTATAGACATTCACTGATATAATTGTGATTGATTGTCAATTCATTTTATTACAGTGTTTATGTTTTTATCTCGTACCATCAGGTGACTACTGTAATCTATAGAGTCAAATTATTTAGATAAAGAAAAACTCAATTTAAAACTGTGAAAAAATCTATAAATTTTCTGAAGAAAAGTCATTTACATTAAAATATTTTATGAGGCCATCAAGAAAATTTATTCGATATTTTCTTTGGTGTGTTTTTTTTTGTTATTCTAAAAAATATTTTCATTATAAATTTTTTCATTGAAAAAGGGGAAAAAAAATAAAAGTGAGAGAAAGAAAACAAAAAACATTCAGATAAAAATTTAATTTAACTAAAAATATAATTTTGTTTTTTTGTCGATCGGAAAAATTTAAATTATAAATTATGTAATAAAGATCATTTCATCTTTACTTTATTTCCAATATCAATTTCATTTAATATTTTTTGTTGATGGTGGAGGTTCATACCATATACACATTTTCATTTTCATTTTTTCATTTTTTTGTGTATTGATAAGATATAAAAATAATGTAAACAAAACCATTTATTTAAAGAAAAAAAAAAAATATGAACCTTTCAAAAAATATGCGTACATATGAAAGGGTTAGGTTATATTTTGTTTAATAGAAAAAAAAAATGTCCTTTTTCAGCAGATATTTTTTTTTCTGTTTTTTACTCAAAGATCTTCAATTTTTCTGTGTTTTTTTTTTTTTATTATTCTTGTGTATACGCCATAAATATAACAATTTTATGGACGTTACTTTTTATATGGATATATTCCATATATAGTAGATTATTATATACACCAATTTTTTTTCTTCTTTTTTTTACATTAAAAGAGAAAGAAGACAAATCGTTCTTTCTGTATGTGTGTATGAGTTTCTTTTTTTGTGTTTCTTTCTAGTCAATTGATTATAACAAGTTACATATAAAAATTTAGATGTTAAATTTTGTGTAATAATTTTTCTCTACATCATACATGTCATGTTTTTCCTTTAAGAAATCAATCATTTTTATAAACATTTATTTTAATGCATTCTTTGGACATTGACTTAATATTCTAATAAACATAATATATTGTCGTTTAGAGGATTACATTATTATTACTATGTTAATCCATATTATGTCAAATAATTGAGTCAGTTAATCCAAAGTTGTCCTGAATTACTATTAACAGAAAAAAACATGGATGAATGATGAAATAAGAAATTATTTTAAATAAAATAAGAACAATTTCAGTTTATTGTTATTATATTGAATTTACTAAGAGCCACAAGTTTAAGTTATGTGATGTGTACTGAAACATATAATTCCGCAATGAAACTTTTCAGTTCGATTACCAATGAGATTTATACTTTTATCAACAATACCTTCAAATCATCAAATTGTCTACAATTTTAATGTAAACTAATGTAAAGTTAAACAATTGATTATAAATTTATAAACAACATCATTTAGCCAATGGGACTTTCTCATAAACTATAAAGTGTTTTATGTTCAATTTTAATAGTAATTCACAGATGTATTTTGTTTGTCAGCAGTTTTTATATAATTTATGTTTTTTCAAATTTGGTAATTTGTAAATAAATTTTACTGTTCAATGATCTGATATTTACACAATGTATATAAATATAAACATAACAACATTACAATTATTCTCAAACGAAAAAAAAAAGGAAAAAAAAGCTTGTGACTATCGTCTTCTTCCTAATTCTATAAGAATAATGGTTACAGCTTTACAATTTCTTCAAATTGCCATATTTTTTTCCTGTTCTGTAAAACTAAATGAAATATTTGCATAATTCTTTCATTCTATTCACCCTCGATTGTCATGAAAATGCTAAAGAAAAATATAGAACGGAAAAGTTGTTGGTGCTACACGAAAATTATGTAAATGAAGGTTAATTACATTAGGCTGCGTGAGTTCCTGAAAACAAAATTTTAAATTTCTTTATTTCTTTTTTACTTTTTTACTTTTTCACTTTTTTTTTTATACGTTTTACTTATTTTTCTTTTAGTATGATTATTGTTGTTCTTGGTTTTATTTTGTATAGACATTATTTGATGACAGCAATAAAATAGTCGACATGAGAAGTTAGTATAAAATAAATAATTGAGGTAAAAATGTTATGCAGTTTCTTTTTTCTTCCGTCATCGTGTTCTTTTTTTTTCTTCTCTTAAATCTTGATAAATTTGGTCATTTATAAGAGGCCAATCCACACATTAATGGGTATAACGTATATAATGTGTTGAGTTATCATCTCGTATAAGAAAACTTGTCCTAATAAATAATAAAAAAAAAAACAACAACAACAACGAAGAAATATAAAAATAGATAAATAAATTGAAATACAGGAGAAAAATGTTTTGGGAAAAATTCATTAAAATTTACCAAATGCCTGAAAATATTAAAAAAAAAAATTCTTATAGAAGATTCATTCATTTATTTTACTCAAGTAATTACTTTTTTTTTTTGTGGAGATATTTTAATTAACATGATTTTCATTTGGTTTGGGTAATTTCTAAAGTGGCACATTCATTATTATTTTGAAAATTCAAGATATAATATTTTATTATATTGTTGTCTGTAAAAGACACAAAATGATATTATTATTTATAGAAAAGGTAAGGTTATTAATTAATTATCATTTATCTCATATTTACCAATTTATTACAATTAAGTAATTCTGGGTGGTTAAATGTTTTTTTTTTATTGTTGGTAACAAATATTTCCAGAATTTCATTAGAAATATTTTCTTATAAGAATTTTTGAAATCATCGATAATATATAAGTGCAACAATATTATTTAGTCTAATATTATAGAAATTGAATTAAATAATAGCTGTAAATAAATATAATAAAAATTAATGGTAAATTATTCCTAGGCTATTTTTTATTCTTTTTATTGACTGAAATAATTTGATTTCTTTGATTTTATTTTATCATAGGGTATCGACGTGTATACTCAATATTTGATCATTCCGTTTATAGAAAAAACAAATTACGATAAATAGATAATCCATATATATTGTTCACAGAAGTTTTCACATTTTCAAATCCACAAGTTCTCAAAATAACTATTGCCGAGCTTTATAGTTTTTTGTGTGTTTTTTATCGAATTAAAGTGGTCTACATTTTTTATTTTAGTAAACAGAAAAAGTGTACTCTCTAGACAGTTGTTGTTGTTCAACTGATATTTTAAAATACAAAAAAATGGATACCGCATTCACTACACACACACGTTAAAAATTTCCTTTCGGAGAGACATGAGTGAAAATCTTTTGTCTCTCAATGCTCGTACTTTAAAGAAAAAACGAAAACACACGATTGCACACAAATCTGATGCGCTGAGTAAGAGAATTTCAGTATTTTATAAATTTAAGATAAAGAGAAAATTTTGGCAGAGAGAAAGAGAGCGATGAGAAGAGAATTGTATTTCCTTATTTTCTTTTATCTCTCTGACTATAAAAGCTCAACACAATGTTTGTATATATATTGTAGTAGAAATGGAAAATCATTTTTTATAAAAATTGATTACAACATTATGTGGTATGTGGTTTTAACGCCATTTATTGAATTGAAAATATAGACCGGAAATTTTGTTGTAATGCAGAAAATGTTTTAATCTATTCACTTTGAACACACTTTGAATATTAAAGTTCAATTTTATATCAGATGTAGAATTTTTATTGCACCAATCAATTAATATTTTTATTTTACTTTTCAATCAACTTTCAATAAATATGCATTTATTAATCTCCATGAGGTTTCTCTATATTTTCTCTATATTTTAATATTGGAAAACTCAATTTAATTATTTAAACGTCAAGATTTAAAACCTTTACCTCAACTGTGAAAGATTAGCATGCTAACGATTACTCTGTCTGTAATAATAATTTAATAATTTCATTTGGTTGATTTCAAACTATTCAAAATTAATCTATTTCCAGTTGGTATCATGAAAACCATTTCTAAATTTTCTAAATTTAATTGCGTATACAGCAACCATCCTTAGTCTATAATGTTCATTGGTTAATCAAAAGAAAGTTTTAATTACACAGATTTAGTCTTTACACAATCAGAATAAAATTAAAAATGTATACGTTAATGCGTCTATGAAATAAATATGAGACTTTGTCTCGTTATACTGCCTTTGTATTCAAATTGAAAGAAATTATTTTTTAATAAATTTGCTACGGAATTTTAATTACAGAAAATAAAAATGGAAATAAAAGTTTACCATTTCAAATTTATATTTGATATTTTTTTATAACTTTATGAGTTTTCTCATATAAATTTATTATACGTTTCATTTTTAAAAATATATAGCTTACATTTTACCTGCGAAAGTATCTCTGAATATTGATTAACTCCGTTCATCAAATGATTTAAAAAGATTAAAATACATTATTATTATTCTTATTATTATTATAACAAAAGAATAAAATGTTTTTTTTTCAAGTCTTTTGTCTTTTACTTTCTTCCCCTTATTTCTTTACTTTTTTATTAATGCAAAATATGCGCGTTTCCTAAACCTAATTATGATTAATGATGCTGACATTTCCTCAGTAATTATATGAAATAAGACTATTTTTCGTCCGTAAAATTTTTGACTTCGTGTTGACTTCCATGAGACAAATATACTGTGTCCGGGACAAAAAGGAAAATGAAAAATAGTCCTTGTGTACTTGTAACAAAAAAAAAACAGTGAATTTTTTTTTTGTTCATTTTATAAAAATCTACTTGGAATTTAAAGGACTTTTATTATTAAGAATGTCTAGATTTCATCATTAGCAAAGAAAAGATTGGATTTTTTCTCAACAATATTAAGGAAACGTAAAATTATATTGCTTTGTTTTACTTTCGCTTGAGAATACAAAAATTATAATATTTTCATTTTAAAGTTTTCTCATCTAAAAATAAATATAGATTGTGGACCATTACTTGCATTAAAACTCAACAAATTCAATTTACATTCTTATTCTTATTTTTAATATTTAAAATCTCTTGAAAGAAATGTACGGAAAATTTTCTTTATTCTTTCTTATTTATCATTCGTTTGCCGGCGTCGCGGTAAAATTGAATTTCCAATATAAATTGATAATTTCCTGAAGACGTCGGACTAAATAATTGCAACACTATGACAACATATACTTTTGTAAATTTTATATTTATAAGAAATAAGAATTTTTTAATTGGTTTTGAAACTTATTTAATAGTTTTTTTCTTTCTCAACAAATAAAGTATGTGCATTCACTTTATGAGTAAAGTCTGTGAAAATTGGTCAATACAAATATTTAGCCAGAATCACTAATCAAAAATTTTTGTGTATTAACAAGAATTTTATATATTCATAATTATATGATTGAAAATAAATCGGACTAATGTTTAAAAATACTCTTGAATATTTAAGAAGCTTTTGTGTAAATATCAGCTTCTTAATATATTTAAAAAAAAAAAATTTGTTCTTAAATGAAAATTCATCTCAAGCAATAGAAATCCATTCATAAAAATATTTATTTTTAATTATTAGATTCGAAGAAAAACAGAACAGAAACTAGATCGATTTTTACCTTCTGACTGTATTTGGATCTGGGCCAATTGTAAATTTACAAAATGTGTTAGTGACATTTTGAAAGTTTTATCAATGGACTTTGGTATTGTGCCAAACTTTAAGATATAATTTTTCTGAAAGAATAAAATATACACAAAATAGAAATAAATTTTCCATATATAGAATTTCCTGCTCTTGGCTTGTGTTGTTATTTATTCACATATAAAAAAGGGTTTTGAAAATTTTACCCATACTGTAATTATGTTACAGTTTGTTACTTCCAATAAAAATTCATCAATTCAATTTTCAATCTTTCAATAAAATTAAAATTTAAAACAAATGTTTTCTTTGTTATAATTTATTGTTGTTATTAATAATAACAAATTTTAAATATGGATCAATTAATACTTCATAATAATGTATGAAATTATTTAATGAATTTGTATGTAAATAATATGCGTTCAACAATATTTTACAACAATGTATATTATTATTTTTACGAAGATTCTGTGTTTTATGTTTTTTGTATTTTATACTAACATAAATTCTCTAGTTTCTAAATGAAATGAATAGAAAATGTATTTATTATTGAATAAAATATCAGTAAATTTAAATAAGTCAAAAGCACCTGATGGTATAAACAAAATGTAAAGTAAAATGAGAAATAGAATTATGTATTTACTATCAGCACTGTACTACCTCCTACAAGTAAAGTTAGTGATGGTGAACGTTTCAGTTATGTAGCGTATGTGCTAACCGAATTATTATAACCAGTACGCTTCTGCTTAGTACATATCTTATCCACCACAATTTGTCACACATTTAGTTAAAGATCTGTTAAGGTATATGAAAAAAGCAACACCATGATAAGAAATCATTAAAAGTGTAAGTGGAAGAATAACAGTTTACACTTTATTTCTTATGAAAGTTTTTTTTAATGAATATTTAGAAAAGTTTCGTTTAGAATTTATTAAACGTACCCTTTATAGAAACTTGGACAATCATGATTAGAGTAAAACCTGTGATCATTTATTTTACCAACAGAAAGAAACATATCAAGAGAAATGAAAATGTTTTTCATTTCATATATAATCTGGAGATTTTTGTAATGGTCATAGGCTTGTATATTACTTAGTGTCAAACTTTATTTTATTTGGGTTAAATAAAATGCTGGAAATAAGTTATATAATTGTTAAGAATCTCAAGTCATTTTTATCCAATTTTCCCCTTCAATCAGTAAAGTCAAACTATTTTTAAAAATATAATTGTAATTGTAACTGAACTTGATAAATGGACGAGATTTTCTAAATTATTAACAAGAATCAAAAATTCTCTTCTAACTTTTTAATTTGATTAAACAATTAAAAATATGTAATTTTATCATAAACGATTAATGTAATTGCATTAATTTAATTAAAATAATTATAATTAAATAAATTTAACATTAATTGAACCCACACAAAACTATATGGAATTCCCACTGGAAATTTATTATCACTGACATGTTTATACCTTCCATATACGCATATTTTCTTACATCTTTTCCTTAGGAAAAAAGAGAAATAATAAGGAAGGAAAGGAAAGGAAAGGAAAAATTTGTTCATTGCAAGAATATAATATATATTACTGTAGGATATAATCCTATCTTTCAAATCAATATATATGAAATACTTGAGGCCACAATCAATCAACTTCAAGCAAATATTTCTGAAATTGTGCTCTAGGAACCGTAAACAATGTCATTAACTGATACGTCAATCAACAATTTTTGCCATATAAACCTATATTTATTTTTTTATATAAACCTTTATATACTATACGTCTTGTTTTTATATATATATATATATATATATACGTGTATATTACATAGAAGTGTTGCGTCTCACACTTTTCTTTACCAATGATATATGTAAGAATAAATATATTTATATAGGTTTGACTTTGAAGGGTAAGATAACAAATTATTAATGAAACAAAAATATTCGTGTATTTTCTTACACGCGTGTCTTTCCTTTTATAATAAAATATATATATATATAAAGTAAAAGGATAATCTTTAAAAATGATTTTATTTATTTATGTAAATGATAAAAATAAAAAAATGAAAAAATTACACAAATTTTCCTTGTTATTTTTTTATTCTCTTAAAAAATTCCATTAATCTTTTGTCTTATCATTTTTATCATAATAATACACGTTCAGTTAAATATTTTTTAACCGATCTTAAGTTGAAATTTAACATTAGAGACAAATTTTTAAACAGTATTTTATGTTATTTCTATACAAACCCTTTAACAGGATTTAATTTTGTTAGAATAACAAATTTCTAACATCAATAAATTATACAATTATAATTGAGAAATCAACATCTTATTTAGTCATTATTTATTAAAATAATTCATATTATGTGAATATAAATTAAATATAATCTTAAATGTTTTCTTATATGTTCAACGTTAAATATATTTTGCTGAATCAAATAATTAATTTTTGGTTTAATGCGTCTACCATAAATATTCTAAGTACTTTATAATTTTATTACAATTAGAAAATAATTTCTTAATAAATCTGAAATATTAGGAGAAATGTTATAATAAATATTAAATGAGTTTTGTTTTTTTTTTTGTATAGAAATTAATAACACAAATTAATTACATTCAATCGTGAATAAAAAAAAATTTATTTACCTTTTTCAAAATAAAATTATTATTCTGGTTAATGTGAAAGAAGGTTAAATTGGCAATATGAATAGTCTACAATGATAATTTCCCTTTTATAATTAATTCTTAAAATTCTCTTTTGAATTATGGTAAATATACAGAGTTTTATTGTTGTTTGATTTATATATATAAAAAAAAAATAGGTAAAATGTAGTCATTAAATACTTCGAATAATTTATATAAACAATTTTCAATTATTAGAATATTAATTTGTTGCTTATCGAATAAAGAAAAATCATTAGTCGACAATTGATAAAGCTTTTATAAAGATTTCCATCATTTCTCTTTTCTCGTAGACATTTATTCATTATTAGATTGACCATTAGGCAACAATAGTTTTTTTCTTTGTTCATCTCTTAGAAATTGATCATTATTTTATTATAGAAAAGAAAAAAAAAAACGGAAAAAGAAAAAAAGTAACACTAATTATTACACTAATTATTTGTTTATTTTTTCTTCTTTTTTCTTAAGAAAACGGAAAAAAGATTTAATGGAAAAAATACGGGTCTTCTTCGCATTTTCTGAACAACTGAAAACAAATCAATGAAGGGGATGTTTTTTTGATTTCTAAAAAAAAAAAATATAGAACGAAATATTTATTCTATTCAAAAAAAAAAAAAGGTAGAAGTAAAGTGCTTAGTATATCTTATTTGCTATAAACCATAAGGAAAAATAATAATCTGCTTATATATTATAATGAAAAGCTTTATGTCTTTACGACAAGTAAAAGAGGCAAAAGGAAAATAAAAAAGAAGAACTTGAATATAAAAGATTATTCTAATAAAATTCGGATTGGCACAAAGATAATTTTAAATTATCTGATTTGATTTTATTTTATTTAGAAACTTTCCATTAACACGTTTAACATTTTTCAATAAATATTTTTAGAAAGTGAATGAAGTGAATGTGTTTCAATCTAGAATCAATAAACACATAATCGTCAGTCAATTGATGCTAGTCGATTTGATTAGTGTCAAGAGAAAAAAAAAATAGAAATTGAATTTAAGAATTTAAAAAAAAAAAATTCGCACCTTTTTATTAAATAAAAGATTTTGCTTTTCATTAATTTGAATTTAGGGACTATTTTCCAATATTTTATTATTTCAATTTAGTAAAACTCGTAAATCTTTTCAAAGCAAATCTGTAAGGAAAACGGTAGATTTTTCTAAAGAAAAAATAAAAAAATTATTCATTCATTATTTTATATTTTATATTTACTTAAATGAACTCTACATACATACACACACACACACAAACAAATTTTGTTAAATCGTATTTCATAACTCAACAGTTTTTTAATGACAGAAACCATTTATTTTTTAATGATTGTTTCAAAATAATTTTAATGTTTTTAATGGTTAAAATGTTAATAAAAATCTATACTTTATTTGTTTAAAATTTTTTATAAAAATTTTGTTCAACAATAATTTGTGCAGAGCTTTCACATTGCGTGAGTAAATGTTTTAGAAAAAAATTTCTGTTTTTATTGATTTGAATAATTGTATACGAAATATTTTTTACCTTTCCCAACAAAATAATATTTTATTTAATGTTTGTTTTTACTCGTAATTGGACAATTATCATAATCAGAAATAAATTAGGAAATTTGAACAGATAATATTATAATGTAACAACAATAAATTTTATGAGTCAAAATCGAAATTTATTTAGTAAAAGTAGATTTAAAAAACTCATTATTTATTTAAACATTAAAAAAATTAAAAGACAAATGATTAAATGATTATTTGGTATAAATTCTGCAATAACAAAATATTAATTTTAATAGCGGCAAAAAAATTAGATTCATTATTTAGTACTTTTGTGCAATAGAGTAATTCAAATGTGTAAGTAAATACTGTAATATGAAATGAAAAATTTAATATGATTCATCCTTGAATTTTTCCTTTTCTAAACATTTCTGACTGAACATAATATAAAGAATCTATAGATATAGAATTTCACAAATGTACGTACATTATAATAACAATAAGGACTTATATATAATATACAATCATATTCTGGATTCAGACCCTGGGAATTAGACCGGCGATTTTGTAGCTTAAAGTATTCCTTACACAAATATTTATTATTATGAAAATCAGTTCGTACATTTTATATTTTATAGAATGGAAAGAAAAAAAAATCCAATTTGTTGTTTCGTTTTTTTTTGTTAAATATTGTAATGATTTTTCTAAAGAAAAAGAGAAGATTGGTTTAGAATAAATTTTTGGGAAACAAAATTTTATAGCCAATTTTCCATTATTATTAAAACTCAATAAAATAATACAGTAAAGTTAAGCTACAATAATGTTCCATATTATCATTATTATTATTATTATTTTATGAACAATCTGTCTGAAGAATAACGTTATAGTACAATTTTATACCTAAGGAAAGTCCCATGGGTTTAACCAAAAATGTTTTATACAAAAACGTTATTATTATTAGTCTTGTGTATATTTGTATTTTTGTGTCAACATAAGAATAAGAAAGATGTAATGGAAATATTTCTACGTTTAATACATAAACCTTATAAATATATACTATAGAATATTTTTGTTTTTCTTTATTATACACAAATATACAATTTATATAGAGGTTTATACATAGTTTAATATTATGCTAAATTCGATTTTCCAAAACTCTAAAGCTAAGAAATTAATGTGAATTTGTATATAGAGAGATTGTATATAATTATTATCAGTTGAGTTATTTTAACATTACCTTTTACATTATAAATACAAAATAGTAAATACAAAAATAACAATTTGTATTATATAACGATAGGTATCAATGTTAGTACCTGTTCATTACGCGGAAACAAAACATAACAAAACAAAAAAATATATATATATATAAGAACGAAAGCTCTTAATTAAGATGGGGAATTAAATTTTAGTTTTATTATATTGCATCATTAATTTGTTTTTCACTATATATACCCTTTTCTTGTTTTTGTGTGTTGTCTTCTGAACAACATCCTATAGTTTTTGTTTTTTTCTCTTTCTTTTCTTTTTTTTATATAATATAATGAAAATGAAGCATAATAAAAATGGTGAATTGTGGAGAAATAAAATGAATTTCATCAAATAAACACAAAGTGATCCTATAAATTTACACGTTATTATTATTTCGTTTGTTTGTTTTTTTTTTTTCTGTTGATGTTTCTCTTTTCTTTTCTTTTTCTTTTTTGTTTGCTCTCAAATGGGTCTACATCTAGACTTTAGATTTAAATCTAGATCAATCTATCTATATGTCGCTTTACTGTAATAATATCCTAATAGATTTTCCTTTAAAAATAAATTTTCTACAAAAATCCAAAAGATTTTTCGTTGTTCTTCTTTTCATTCTGTTTTTTTTTTCTTAGAACAGCGGGATATAAATTGGAAAATAACTACTTAGAGAGGGGTAAAATGGTTTTACACTGACTGCCTTAACTGAATTGATAAGCAAAAAACTGTAAAAATTTCGTTTTTTTTCTTCTTGTTTTTTTTTTTTTTAGAAATTCGATTGAAAATTTATAAGAACATTTAAAAGTCATTTGAATTTATTACTGAAATTTTATTGTTATTTTATATTTTATTAGACTTTTTTTTTTGGTGTAAATAAAGTTATTCTCTAAAGAGCTAAACATTTTTTTCTTATAAATTTTCACTGTGCTTTTTCCTTTATGGAAATTGTCAGTACAATTATTGTTGTTGTTATTTAATTTGAAATCTTCTCAACATTTATACATATATTTAGTACACTCATATACAAATACACACGGTTATTTCTACATATAATTCAAGCATGTAATTTTGTCTCTTTTGAACCCTAGAGAGACACAAAATATTTTTTTTTATTACAGACATTTTATTTTTACTTCACTAATTTTTATTTAAATTAAAGACTATTCCTTTCTGTTATTTTCTTTCGTTCTTTTTTGTTGTGTTTTTTTTTTTTGCATTTACGGTTTTTTATGTGAAACTTTTCTTTTATTTAATAATATTATAATACGCTTTTCATCCCCGTATTTTTGTGTTGCGTTAAATTCACAATTTATTCATAAGTTCGTTTTTTGTAGGTAAATTGGATTCATTAACATTTTACTGGGAAAAAAAAATGTGAAAAAGAAAAAAAAAATACGCAGATTTCATTTGATGACTTAAATTGGACATTTTTTCCCTTTATTCAAATCTCATTTTTAATACATTTTGTAATTTTGTAATTTTTCTTTTGTGAAAATATTTAATAAAAAAAAAATACGAGGAAAATTCAATGGAGAGGAAAATTTACCATTCGTTTTTTTTTTGCAACAATTAAATGGGAAGGAAGGAACTATTTGTGTTAAAAAATAAAGTTATAAGCATTTTTTTTTTATTTCTGTTGAAATGAAATTTAATCAAGTTATGTTTTCACAACGCAAATATTGTATACACACTAGGATTGAGTTAAACATAAACATGATTATTATGTTTATACGAAACTAAGTAAATATGTACACATTACATAACATACAAAAATAATGTCTTATTCTATATGCAATATTTACTGTGGAAATTTTTGTAAAACAATTATTGTGCCTCATAAAATATTTGATTATTTTTTATTGATTTTTTTTTTATTATAGCGGGGAATAAATATTTGTTTTATTTCTATTCGAGTAATGATCTGAGTTATACTCTTGTTTAGTTAATTCATTCAAAAGAAGGTTGCTCGAACTGAGCTTTAGTGCAATTAGATTCATCAAGGATGAAACTGAACAATTGAATGTAGAATAAAATCCATCTGGTTATATTTCAGTGAATTTGATCAATTATAATTAAAAAAATTGCACCACTGTAAATAAATTTTAAAATCATGCTTCATGGTGCCAGAATAAAATTATTCAGTTTTATAGTTGAGCAGAATGTGACAAATATAAGCTGGATTTGGCTGTTTATTAGATTGCCAGTTTTTCATCTAAAGTAACTTCTTATACTTCTCATCATAAACAAACCAATTAAATTATTTCTATATACAAACATAATTAAAGTATTTTGAGTTAAAAATTTCCTTACTGAATGTTTATAAAATATTTTTTATCGAAGTAACTTTTGTGCTTTATCGAAAAAAAAAAGTTTTTTTTATTAAACATAAATCAATGTGTTAAGTGTATTTTTTTTTTATTAAACATATCTAATAATTTTTATATTCATAATGTGATGTAATTTAATAGGCTCTCAAAAATATATAAATCAAATTCTTTATCATAACATTTTTTTTATATATTTTCTTTGAATATACAAAAGTAAATAAATGATTAAAACCTTGAATATAATTTTTTTTATAAATCGATATTCTATACAAACCCATCTTTAAATATTTTACATTAGATGATGATGATGATGATAATGATGATGATGATGAAGAAGAAGGTGTCGATGACAAAATATATTATATATATTTTATTCATTTAAACGATAAAAATTTCAATTTCCTGTCAAGAGACGTTTGGTTGAAAAAAAAACGTGTAACATTTCGTTTTTTTTTCTAAATAAATTTAAAAACTTTTCCAAATATTCAACTTTTGATCTAACAAAATAAAATTTATATATTAAAACTTTTATCAAATGTTACGAAAATTCCAAAAATCAAATAAAAATTAAAGGAAACAAATACAAAGTTGATTAAAATTGTTCATTCTTAAAGAAATCTAAACGCATTCTATCATTTCATACAAGTTATAATTAGTTAACTTACATTTATTTAATTTGAATTTTTTGAAAAGTTATTTTGCGAGGAGCTCTAAACATTTTTATTCAAATCTTCGATAATGATAAAATCTTAATCAATAATCAACTATTGGATGGCAGTGGATGTAAAATATGTTCATAAATATACCAAGCATGAACTCTGTCTCAAAGTCATATGTTACTTATTAAGCTTTGATTAAGCATTGACAAGATTTAAATTAAATTATAACAGAAGACACGTGAAAAGAAATACATATCATCTGTTAAATTAAAGCTAAAGTTTATTAAAACCAAATAATAATGTCATCATCTATTATCCTGAGTAAGTTGTTTTGATTTTATAATAGTTACCTCAATTTAATTTATTTTTTATTGTCATCAATTTGCAAAAGAAACATAAAATTAATACGTCTAAGGAATAACTTAACTGAAAATTTTTAATACTTTTATGAATTTAATTCATCATCTTGGATCTTTCTATTTATATCCTTATATTTGTATTTATAATTTAAACTGTCCCTTTTCCTAAAAACAGATATTTTCTAAAGGTTTTTCTTTGTTTTGCTATAATTTATAAAATTGTATAAATATATGTTGTAGGTATTTATTTATATTATCAAAAAAGGCTTATAAACTTGTAACAAATTTTGTATACAACTGAATAAAGAGGAGGAAAAAGGAGTAATTCTATAACCAACATAACAGACACAATCAGAATTATAAGTAGGTAGATAGATTCTGTGCTGTGTGAATTTCAAATAATCGTTCTGTTATCATGATAGGTTTCAATATTGTCTGAGTCGAACTGGAGTGGTGCCAACCTGATGAAAAAATTCTTTACCCTTGTTTTAGTAAAAGTTTTTAAATATTTTTTAAGTTACAAATTTCATCAAATTAGAATAAGGTTCAATTAAAAATGAAATCAAATTAATTATTTTTCTTTCCTATTTCATGATAAATAACGATAGAACTTTTTACTGGCACATAATTTTTTTCCCTTATAGAATATAAATCTCACGATTCTATGATTGGAACTGGGGTGTATTATCGGATTTACTATTGGCTTGGATGAATCAAATTTGAATATTTTTTCTTTAAATTTATAATAAACTTAAGAGTTTAAACATTAGCAGTGTACATATTCAAAAATTATTTAAATGTAACTCACTTTCACATCTTTGAGGTTCAACGATAGAGATAACAATGTATCAAAGACGGATAATCTGACCTTTTTGTTTTATATTCTGTAATCTAGTTATCTTCAAAAAAAATTATTAGATTTAAAATTTGTAATCTGTAGTTTACCTTATACCATAATTGGATAATAATTTTGAGAAATATTTGTGAGTCAAAAGTATTAACTCATTTCAGAATTTCACGGGAGTTTTCAAAAATTGAAATCACTTTAGACATTAGATCCGGTCTTAACATATGACATCAGAAACAGTAAGTTTTTGTGGTCAAATCTTCTGTTGTCTTTAAATAAACATTTACTCCATTCAATCTCTTATTTTTGTACCTTTGTCATCACCTCTTTCATTATCTAAAGTTCTCTGATAAGTGATTTAAGTCGATAGCATTGATAATGATCTGATAATAAATTTATTCACATCTCATAAATCCTATAAACCTTACATAAAAAAAGGAACACACAACGAATAGAAAAAAAAGAGAAATCTTGAAAAAATATTGAAAGAAATTCAATCTCAATTTATTCAAACTTACACTTAAGCAAAATATTTCGTTCCTTCTATAAAATAATAATTAAGTTTAAAATATTTTAAATAAATAAACATAAAACAACAATACTGATTGAATTTTTAGATTTTGACTTTTAATCTTATGATCTTTGTGTCCATTAATTATTTTAGAGTTAATTAGAATAATGTAAATAATTTTATTCTAATTTATTTTCGAGTTTAATGTTCGCTTAATTATTTTTAAGCTATAAATAAAATAAAATGGAAATTAAATGAATAAAATCTCTAATGAATTACATAAGACAATCAATATATTCTTCTTTTACTTTCTATAATAAGAAGGGAATGAAAAAAAAAAAATCGAAAGATTTTCCAAATAAATTTAAACATAAAAAAAAAAAAATAAAGAAAAGTTTTAACGATATTTGAATAACAAATTGAAATGAACAGATGTTTTACAGATAATTAAAGAATGCTCAATTTGTAAGCAAAAAAAAAAAAAAAAAATTATGTAAAAATAAAAGAAAAAAAAAATGTAGGAAGGAAACTTAATTTTCTTAAAAAATGAAAATAAAATCAATTGAAAAATGTAAAAGAAAATCAGTATTCTAGCATAAATGTAAAAATTTTGCTGGTCTCTTATAAAAATGTAGAGTAGCTTATTTGAACAACAAAAGAATTTAAAATTTTCATATTTTCATAAAAATGAAAAAAATTAAATTCTTCAACTTTTCATGTTTTTTTTTTGGTCCCATCTGCTCAATTCTTGTTGAAATTATAAAAATATTTTTTTATTACTGTTCTCACCGCTAGTGACTGTTTTTTAGTCCATTTATTTAATTGGAATATTTATCTCATGATTTTGTGATAACAAACAAAATGCAACAAAAAATCAATAAGATGTTGAAAAATTTTCATGAAGATTATAAATCATGTTTTGATTTTAATCTAATTCAAAATTGAAACTCTGTTTGTAAATTAATTCATTTAATGTTTGTTTGTCAAAAGGTTCAAGATTGAATTAATTAGCAATATTGTATGTTTTATTATCTAATAATTATCGCAATGTTTCATTTTATATTTTCGATTTTCGAAAATGTTTATGAATGTGTAATTATATTCGATTTTAACCACAAGTTAAATACAACATTAAATATAATTAATGTTAATGTAAAACATACAATATTTTATAGTTTTTGTTTGTTTTTCTTCCAAAAATATTATCGGTAATTTTAGATGTAAATTACAGAAACAGAACAAATAATATCGAGGAATTCCATTATTATTTTAACAATAATTTTACTTTAAAATAATTATTATGTTTATGCAACATTTGTATTTGACACTAAAATATGCTTACACACACACCCAAATCATAAACACACAAACAATATAGAAACTTTTAATTTAAACTTTTCCGTTTATTCATGTCAAGAGGGGATATAAAAAATATATTCATGAAAAACTAAATATTAAAGCTCTATAATATCCTTCTCTCGTGCTTTTTTTTTTTTCTTCCTTTCAATTTAAGATGAGAATATTTAGTTTCTGTTATAAGACAAAAAATAAATGGAAAATAATATAAACACCAAATTAAATTAACCACAATCTATCCAATCAAATGTATTTGTTTTATTTTGTATAGAATAAAGCATTGGGAAAATCTCGAAAATGTTGAAAACTCAAAATGATGAAATTGCGGGCCGTATAAAGAATTCGATCAGATGCAATATAATTCAAAGCTTTTAAACACCAAAACATTTACACCAACACTAACACTCATTAATTTTCAGATAGTTTTACAAATGATATAAAATGAAATTGATTGATTATAATTTTCTTATTAGATTTTCCGTCACATATTTATTGTACATAAAATACATATATCTCTTGTGTTACATTTTAGCTTTGTATACAAGAAATAAACCAAAATTAGATTTTACATAATTAATTGTTTGCTTTTAGATTTGTTATATTTGTATGTAGTGTGCATACTGTTCACTATATGTATATTTTCTAGTACCAAATCTTATAACGTAAATGTTCTATCATCATATTCTAGTTGTTCCTATAATATATAACGTAATGTTTACATAGATTCATTTTATATTTAGATTTCAGACAGACAGCAAATAGATTTAATGTATTTTTTTTTCTCTTTGTGAAAATAATTTTTCAGAAAGAAAACATTGAAAATATACAATTTTTTACTTCTAGAAAAAATTCATTAAAAGCTCTACGAACATTTAAGTGAGTTAGTTACTTTGTTAATTATTGCGTTGCATTCTGTTGACTTTTCAAGACTTTTAGATAGCGTTGTTCTTCTAGGACTTTCAATACAGTCGACACTATACAATTTTTTAATAAAATGAACATTTAATGATTCAAATTCTATAAACTAAAAAGAAATAAAAATAATATTAAAATTTATGGTTAACCTTTTACTAAAAAATAAATAACGGATATCAGATAAAAATGTAAAACTTTTTCTATCAATAAAAAATTCGTTCATATCTTAGAGGTATAAACCAAAGTGTTATTAACAATATATAAATTATATTACATCATTTCAATTTAGCTCTAAACAAAACAAAAAAAAAATTATTTGCCTGAACTGTTAAATGATTTTCATACAACGAAATCCATTAATCCAACATAAAATTTATACAAGAAAAATTTGTATAAAAATAAAGGAAAAAAGTGGAAGAAAATAAAATAAATAAATCTTACGATAAGATAAATAATAATAAGTTCAGCATGATTATGCAAATTTTTATTTTGTTTCCTTCTTCCTCATCCTCAATTTTTGCTTCTTCTTTTGATATCAAACAATCTTAAATAAACAGAAAAAGAAAAAAAGAAAAAGTTATTTTACATAAAGTATTGTAATTTTTGAAATCAAGCATAAACTGTATTGATCTTTAAAGAGAATTCAAACAAGTTCAATATTTAAAAATAAATAAAAGAACAACACAAATAAAAGTAACAATGAAAGTGTATTTATTATGAGCAAAGTCAAAAATACCTACTCTAAAGTGAAGTTAAGCAATGTGTAAACAGTATTATAAGTTATATTTTGAGAATAAAATAATTAACGTTAATGTTTTTATTTTTTATTCAGGTAAAATGAAATTATTTGTAAAATTTATGTAAACATTACAGAGAGAAACATTGATTTTGTGCGAATGTTATAATGTAAGTTGACATCAGAATGAGTCACCTAAATCTTGACTATCCATTAGCAATTCCTATACAACGATTTATATTTGAGAATACAAATGAATAATCATTATGACTTTAATTATATTTTATTCAAAATTTTTTTACTTCCTCATAATATTTATTTTAATTTTTTGTTTGTTTCTATTTGATTAATTATAAAATTATAAATTTTCCTAAATAATAAAAAATCATCATCTATCACTAATAATAATGCAAATCAATTAAAATCAGAATTATTTTTTTTTCTTTTTTTTATTCACGTACCTTTTTCTTTAATTAAATGAATAAACAACAAGAATAATTACATCCAAAGAGAAAATGTCCATCATTGGAACAACAGAATTTTCATAATATTTTACCACAAAACAATCTATATACATACAAAGATATACATGCATATATTTACATGCATGTATATAAAATACCGCACACAGAGAACCATTTACCCTGGTTTTGAAAATTCAAGAAAATAAATATATAACTTTGGTTGTCATGACAATACGCTATTAATAGACGACACGAAAAAGGAGCAAAACCATTAAAAAAAATGAAGCATAAGAAAAAGAAGGAAAACGGTAAGATTGCAAACGAGTTTAGAATGAGGATATTACTCAATAATAGTCGGTTATAGAAAGAAAAAAAAAACAGTAACGAAAGGAAGGAAAGTTGAAAGCATATAAGAAGTATTACTTTTGAGGTAATATTTATTATATAAAAGAAAATGACATTTTCTTTTCATCGCCTTAATAATAATAATAAAAATAATTTTTCGAACTTATTTTCTTCTTCTTCTTCTTCTTCCTCTTTTACTTTTCCTTTTATGCAAAAATATTCCCGAGCATAATAATAAATTTTATGATGGTCGTAACATTTTAACTCGTAAATATTTAATGTAATAAAATATGTTTAAATATTATACAATATTTATTTAACGTACAGTGGAACCTACATAAATAGATGAGGTGGTCACTTAGGATGGTTTTTTTTTTAATAAATAAAATCACAAAAAACTTCTTTCTAGAAAATATAATAAAACTTATCTCATAACAATATTTTCTTTTATAAATTAAATAAGTTAAAGAGTCACGATTATTTTGACAACAATTTCTAATGTTTATTTAATTTATAGAAAGCTTTTCTTTTATCATCAAGTTCAACAACTCTATTTATTGTAATTTATCAGAAAACATAAAACAATATTTTTTTGTGTATTTTCTTTAAGATGAAAATTGGATGTTTATTAGAAAAGAAAATACAAAAAAACAACAAAAAAAAACAATAAAAACAATAAAAATAATAAAACAAAAAAACAATAAAATCAACAAAATAAAAAAAAGAATAAGTGAATTTTTTTCTTGTTACAAAATATTGTTTTTTTTTAAATGAAATTTACTGATAAATAAATTTGTACTTGGTAAAAATAAATGAAGTACAATATTTTATCAAAATTAGTTAATTAATTGTTGTTTTCAGGAAGGGATGATAGTTTCTTGTTTTCTTCACTATTTTTTAATCAAAAAAACTAAATTCAAATTAAAGTAAATTTATTCTACATATTCCTCTTATGTTCTGTTCAGTCATAAAGTAAATAAGTATCTTGACTATGTTTGTGGTTTCAATCTAATTCTAATTCTATAGATGATAAAATATTAATTTTGTTCTTAAAATATATTTTCAGTATTTCCATGATGTAAAAGTTCCAAGGACTCTGTTCTATAATATATTTATAAATTTCTTACAAGTTTTCTACATAAAAGTGTTATGTGAAGTCTTCTTACTTTTCTTTGTTTTTTTTTTCTTTTAGTTTCCATTCTTTTTTTTTCTTTTCTTTCCTTATACTTTTAGAATTAAAAGATCTTGAAAATATATCTGTATATTCCTATTTTGTGGTTGTTCTGTTCTTTAAAAGTGTGAATAAGCTAAAAGTAAATATTACTTATAACCTTATAAGATTTAGATAAAACAGAAGTAATATTTAACTTTTGTTAAAACTTAAAAGGTAGATCTTACAGGAGATTTTCAACAATATAATTTTGTCATCAAACGAAAGTTTCTTTTATTTGTGTTTAATGTTTTTTTTTCAGAAAAAAATAATCTGTTGCATTAAATATAATTTTTCATTAAAATTGAAAATTTTAATTTAATTTTATTGCAGTTTTATGTTTGACTTAACTTTTTACACAAAACAAATTTAAGAAATACTTTTATCTTATTTTCTTTGACATGCCAATTTGTAATTAAATTCAATTCATCTTACTGATGTGATTATTTTTACATGCGCGCATATATATTTTTATTACTGTTTGTATAATTTATGAAGAGGAATAAAATATTTTTTTATGCAAGAAAACAAATGAAAAACAATAAAAGGAAAATAAAAAAAATATGGAACTATTGAAGAAAAAGGAAAAGAAACTCATTCATTGTGAATATTTTGTAAAACTTAGTCTTTTATTCTCAATTCTTATATTTTCTTTCTTTTTTTTTGAGGAATAACAAAATACTTTACATTTACAAATAAGAACGGGAATAAAGTAAGAAAAATAACAAAAGACACAATAAAACATTTTAAAGGTGTGATTGCTGATGATTTGAGTGCAAGGAATAAGAATCAACATGGAACCAATCCCATCATTACATTAGATTTTTTTTTACTTTACTTTTGTTATAACTTTTAATAAAAGAAGAATTTTTGTAAAATGACAGAAATATTTTTGTTTATGAGTATAAAAAATTATGGTTAGATTTTTTTGTGAAGAAAATCCGTAAAAAAGAGACACAGCTGAATTCAGTACATTTGAGTTTAATGTGTGAATTTATTTGTTTTGAAACAATTATTGTATTGCAAAGATTCCATTTATCTGAACAATAAAGTTTTATATTTTGTAATTCTAAATATTTTTAAAGAAACAAAAGTAAACTAATGAAATTAATCACTCAAGAATAAGAATTCTGATAAAAAGAAGAAATTATTTTTTTTGTTTTAAAAAGTTTCATTGTACAATAAAAATATTTTTATTGTGTTCTTCGTTTTATGTGTGTGTATTTTTTTTTTTTGTTACAGATAAATAAATGAAAAAATATAGTTTTTAAAGTTTTTGGTATAACTTTAAAAACACCCATAAACTATCCAAAGAATAAATTAACGTAAAAAGCTTTTCTTGTAACATACAAAATTTTGCCTTTTTTATTTAATGAAACAAAGATTCTCTATTTTGTGTCTTCTATTTTTTTTAAAAGAAAACTTTCCATTTTTTAAGAAAGACATTTTTTTATCTCTCTCTTTACATAGTAAAAACTTATAATAACATTTCAAATTAAAAGAAGAAGATGAATACAAAAGTTGAAAGTTATTAAAATCAGACAAGATAAAAGTTTGCCCCTTTTTTTCTCTCTTTAGAATTTCAATTTATCAGAAATTTTGTGACAGTTTTAAAAGTTTAGATGAAAAAATATGAGAAATTGGGAATGGAAAAATAAAGAAGAAATTTATAATAATGTTTCTACAGAGTTTTCTCAAATCAAATCGCTTTTATTTAAAATTCGATTAAATATTATTCCAGTTCTCAATAAGAACTAAATCGACGTTGTGCTTTTTTTTTTGCTAAACATTTATTTTATTTTGTTTCTTCAACAAAATTTACTTTTTTTTCTATTACAGAGAATACTTGTTGACTTTTGTAAAACAATTTAAGAGAGTTTATAAAGAAATCAAAATGAAATTTCCGTTATTGGAATTCATTTTAAAAATATTGTTCTTTTAATAAATAAAATATGAAACTTGTATTAATTATTATGTTATGTAAGATATGTGCAAGTTTCTTACGTTACCTTGATTTACGTGTATATATTTTTCTGATGAACCATTATACAAGATTATGTCTGCCACATAATTAAAACTAGGTATAAACTTTTATGAATTCTGTCATAAACTTAAAAATAAAATAATATAATTTTGTTTAATAAATTATAAACTACATAAAAAAGCGACTATTGTAATACATAAAACCAAATTTCTGTACCAATATAGATAAGAAGTAACTCAGTTTGTTTCTCCTAACAATTTAAAGTCTGAGAAATGTTTGTATTTTGGGAATAGATAAATGCGATTCAATTGAACAGAAGAAAAAATTATTCTTTATAAAAATATATAAAAGTATGTTCCACTTTAAAAATTATCCTTTAATCTTAAAAATATGAAGTCATACAGATGACGAGACCAGAAATCAGACAATAACAATTTTTGATAGATTATACATTATGTGGGAAGAAATAAAAAATATGTGACAAACAGTAAAAAGACTAAACAACATATTTTCAAATTGATAAGAATAAAACATAATATTTATTTCAATTTTAATCTTATTATGACCCTTCTATCCTACATCATTCGATAACCTTTCGTGTCATATCCCAACATTAATTATGGCAAAGGTATATGTGGGATTGTATTGGATTTCATTTATTATATTGTATATGTTTGTAGTTGGTTATGCCTAATGATACTTGAGCCTTTTCAGAAATTGATATAAGATTTTCAATTGATTTGGTATTGATTGCCTCGACAAAATAAACAAATTTGTGTCTAATGTACCTTTTTTCTTTTTTTAGTGTAGAAAATCAATGTTCTTGAAGATCAATATTTAGTGATGACGAATCCCTGTCAAAATCAAAATCTTTGACAAAAATCAAGTTGATGCCGTATCCTTAATCTTAGAGAATTTCTAAGAATATATCTTTTAAAAGTAATGCAATTTTAATTCTCAGATAATTATTGTTAGTTTTATTTAAAATAAATTATATGAGAAGCAAATTCCGTTTCATAGATCTCTAAAGATCAAATTAATTAATTCACTTAACAGTGTATTAATTAATCACAATTAATGCAGTTTTATATATTATAACTACATACTGGATTTTTTTTAAATTCATTTGTAATTTATGCTTCAATTCTTCTATTAATTGATTGATATCTTGAATATGTAAAAAGTAAAGAATTTGTTTTTTCTAAAATCACTCAAATTCAGGTGACATTTTTACGAGACTTATTTAAAAGAAGTTACATAGTACACACTTGTTGTTTGTATTAATATCTAAATTTTATTTTGATTGACATCGTGAATATATTATTTCTTGGTTAAAAAAATTCTTACTATTGTCTAATAGATACAAACACACGGATGTTGATAATTTAGGAGTCTCTTTAACATGGATCTGTAATACATCTTTTTTTACACAAACTTATCGCTGTGAGTTGGTCGTGTTATTGACTTTGTCAGGTATTAATGGCTAAGGCTGATTCTGAAATAAGATTTTTAATAATTATTGTTCATTTTAAATGACTTCATTGTGTTGTTGTATTTTGAAAATATATTTCCTTAAGGAATATATTGAACATGTTGATGTTTATAGCTCATTTTTTATTACATAATCCTTTAACTCTATAACCATAGTTTATCTTAGGTTATTTGATAGTAGAAACCATAAGTGAGAATATTTGAAGAAATTAATCATTTAAGAATATAATTTTTGATTAAATAAAATAAAGAATTTGTAAAGGAAATTCAATAAAATTAATGGTAACCTTTTTCATGTGAAAATCAAATAAATTCACTAAATAATCAAATATGCTTATTCCATCAAAATATTTCAGTAAACATTGGCACAACAAACTTATTGATTTGGGGGCGATGAATTTCATATTGGTTTACGCCTTATGTTTTCTTCTAAATAATGTTTTATTGTTTAAGGATAAAAAAATACGTAAATATGTAGATACTGTCCCTTTTTCCTTATTTGCTTTTATTTGAAAAATTCTTGACTAAAAAAATAATTTAAATTATTTTATAAAACGGAACTTAAAAATAAAACCTTGAAAATTAATTCAATCACGTTTGTTGTTGTTTTACTTAAATACAAGTAAATTAAATCCACTGAAACAGATTTAAATTCAGAGTAAACTTGATACGATTTTCAACCACAATATAAATTATTTTGGTGGATAAAAATACAAAATGAACAGCACCAATTTTTTTTTTGTTTCGGTTAAAGTCTATTTTTTTGTTCTTGTTTTTGGTTTTGCTTTGTGTATAGAATTCACCTTTAGTACACCTAGTAAATTTTACAATACAGAAAAATATAAATCTGGGATTGGAGCATCATGTGCTCCAATATGTTTTTACTTTAATGGCTTCATCATTATTCAACTTCCTATTTTTGAAACTTTATAAATGTAGAAGATATTTTAACGTTGGGTAGCGCATCATACTTATATTTTTTATTTTAAATTAAACAAAGTGAAACGTTAAAAATGAAATTGCATTTTTCTTATTTAAAGAAGTAAAAAAGTTCTATGAAAGCCATGAAGTTAGAGATAAAATAATAAGTTAACCCTTTCAATTGCATGAAAATAAAAACTCGAGTTTTTTTTTAAAAAATATTTGGTTTTTATGATTTCAATTGAATTTATTCCCATCTTCCACCATTTTATTTGTATTCATGCCAAATCCATTCACAAATATATGAAAAAAAAAAATAGAACTTGAATTGAATACGACTAATCCTATTGCTTTTGAATTTCAGAATATTCACATCAACAACAATATAATATTATATATGAAAAAAAAATGTATTTAGAAATGAAAAACTTGAAAAGTTTCCCAACCCCAAACAGGAATATGAAAGGTGTATATGAATGTTTGTATTGAATTGTCATGTGTCATTGTGTAGAGAACACATTTTTTTTTCACTTGTAAAATATTATACCAATACAATATACATTTTTATTGTAATGGTAAATATTTCTTCAAAATACAAAAATTTTCAAATAAAAGAAATATGAGAAGAATTCATATTTCTTTTTGATTTCGTAATCTGTGGGGAAAAAATGAAATAAGTTCAACAAGATAATTATAACCTATACATAGGTACATTTTTTTATATTATTATTTTTCGCTAAGCTTTAATTAATTATAGGAAAAAAAAACACCCTTTTAATTTATGAGAACTGTAAACATTATTTATTAACCGTAAAAAATTATTTATGGTTTTATGGTCTACTATTTTATAGTCAACACAATGATATATATATTTTATAAGTGGCAATGCACCAGGTTACACCACTTATAAATGTATGTATGCCTTTGTCAATGAATGTTAGAATTTTAATTAAATAATATTTTGTATTTCATATATATAAATGTGTTTTAATTTAATATTTTTGCAATAACATTTCGTAAATTAAAATCTAGAAATTATTTTCCACAAACAAATTAAAATATAAAATTTCATTTACATTTTAATTTAAATTTGTGTTCACTTGGCGGTTGAAGAATTTTTTTTTTGGTCAAAAAAAATAATAATTTTATATTACTGCAATAGGTGGTGCAATTTTTTGTTTAAACGAAAGGATCGTCAATTAACGGAACAGATGACGTTTACAAATTAACTTTAGTTGTAAATTTAAGAGTAGGTAAATGTTTTATAAAAAAATTAAATGCTACGTATAAATTTAGGTAGTAAGCATTTTAGTTGCATAATTTCATTCAATCGTAATTCAATTCATTTTGAAAAAATTATTTGCTACTTTTGTTACAACGAATAAAAATTTGGAATTCATTTTATGAAAACTCAGATGAAAATGATTTTCTAAATTTTAAATGTGTATAAATTAAATCCTTCTATTAAATTTTTACTCATTTTTTTTTCTTCCCTTTATATTTTTTGAACTTGTAGTGAATTTTTCCAACATTTAAAATTGTTGGTTGTACGAATGTTTCACTATAAAAATAATATTCTCTGTTTGCCATTATTGAGATTATCAACAAACATAAAATTTATATTGGATTGTTTCAAATAAATCATTTTGTTAATCGAACATTGAAATTTTTTTTCTTTTAATAAAATGAAATATTTCATTTACGAAGTTCAATTAAAAAAAAAATTCGATGAATTGCGTTAAACTTTTTAATTAAATTTCTATTTCTTTTTACTTTATTTCTAACTATAGCATTATCATTATTTTCTAAGAATGATAGGCGTATTAAAGTTGATTGATTTTATCCTAAATTAAAATAAACTTGTGATATCTACAATAAAGTAAAAAAAAAAGAAAAAGGAAGACAGATAAAATGTGTCGAATATCTCATCATTTTATATTTTAACAAATGGATTGAAATGAAATTCAAAGAAAATCATTTTGTAAATTTCTCATGAGATTTTAATATTTTCTCTTCTTGACAGAAGGATTTTTTTAATATCCTTTTAGCATTCAACATTGATTAAACGTACACAAAACCTTTTATTTAACAAAAGATATAAATCAAATTCTGATCACAATATTACAAAAATATTAAATAAATGTTTTTTTTTTTCATTTATTTTGATTTATTTAGAAACAATTGACTATCACCTTTAATTATTATTATGTTAAGAAGATTACATACTTTTTTTCTTTGTGTTGTATAAGAAAATTTAAATAGAAATTATAAATCGTTAAGGCGAAAATAGAAAAAAAAGGAGGAGAGATTAAGATAATTACGTAAAAATTTCAGTGTTCTTAGACACGCACGTATTGCGTGTGTTTAATCTATTAATCTGATCACTTTTGGTCCAATGATATTAATTAATGAAATTTTAATTATAAATGTTTGTTATACGATGTGTCCTTCCTACACTTTATTTTTTCTTTTTTATATTCTATACGGGAATACTTATTTTAACTACTAATAACAAATTTCATGTGATTTAGATCATTTCTTAAATTATATTTGGCAAACACAATAAAAGATTATAACGAATAATTTTGGGTTGATCAATTAAATCACATTTATTTCCATAATAAAGTATGCTATTACTCTGCCTAATTATCTGTTTCTTATTGCTTAATTATAATCCAATCTTTAATGGATTTTTTCAGAAATTTATTTTGTGCGGTAATTTTGTTTAAACATTTTTTTTTAACTCATGTAGATTAATCTCAGGTTATTCAGTTTAATAAACCAAATTTTAATTTATTTTATTTAATAGAAAAACAAAAAAAAAACAAATATATTGTTCTTTTTAGAATGGAAAAATTATGTGTTCCTTAATTTAGTTTCCCAACCGTAAATATTAATTATGAATGAATAATCAAACACAAAAAACAGTCTCATTAAAATTGGTAAAAAAAAGTATTACCTATACGTGAATAATTTTTTTCCATTATATGTAAATTTTGTACATATGTGAGTAACACAACGATTTATATAAATGCCACAAAATTGTTGGAAACTTTTTACCAAAATATGATTTTAAATTAATCTCAAAAATGTGTATATGTGAAAATATAGTAAAATTTAATCAATTTTCAGTTTCATTTTATTTTATAATACAGTGGGATGTTTTTATAATTAATGGTCTAGTTTAGAGTTTGATAAAATTCCAATTTAATTCATAGAATGTGATTAAATTACACTAAAAACAAGAAATAAAATAAAAACAACAACAAGAAATTTATTTTAATTAAAAAAAAAAAAAATATTGAGAATTCAAATAAATCTTTTAAGCTGACTATTAACTTAGACAGATTTATGATAAGTGATAAAATTTATTTTAATGAAAATATTTTGGTTTTAACTCAATAGAAAAATTGGACTGAAAATAATTACATTTCAGAAAAGTTACGTTAATTTTATTATCACAGAATTGGTAACTAAAATATAACATTCAAATTGTCATTTGACAGAGAAAAATAAAATAGAAACAAGTTCAATATTTATTTAGTAATAATCGAGACGTTTGCATATAGATATTTATGATTATCCAAGGACCCAAAGGGTTCTACAGATTTGGTCATTATTGGTGAATACAAAAAAAAAAACGTTCTTTTAATGATGAACAAATAAAAAAGTTGGAACGAATAAAAAATAATCTTTTTATTTTAAAATTCTATAAAATAATTATCTTAAGCCGTCTATTGTTTTACTTTTCTTTATCTTTCTTTTTTATTGTTTGCTCATTCTTGATTCCTAAAAAAAAAAAAAACTAAATTACTCAAATATTTCAGAGTTTTTCACGTAAATTAAATGTCATTTTGGCAGAGTTTATCTTTTTTATTTGCAGCCTCACTTTTTTAAATTAAAAATATGTTACCTGGTCTCCTTCTTTTAGATGTAGTATTCTTTTTTTTTTTACTTATTCTTTGCTTCAAGAATTTCCTTATTAAATTTTTCACTTTCTTTTTATTTTATTTTAACTTTTTTTTTTGTTAGAAAAAGTTAGGGATGTGACAAAATTATTGATCATTTTTCTTCATCAACGTCTGACGTTTAAGATTTACGCAAGGATAACAAACATATTACACTTTAATTCAATTTTTTTTTCTTCTGTTTGACATTTTTCGAAATTTAAAGAAAATAAATATATAAAAAAAAAAACAGTTTTCATAATTTTTAGCGACAAAAAGATTAATTTCCTCAACTCATAAAAATGTTAATCTAAATAAATTTACTTAAAATACATTTTCTTTTAACTAATTTAATAATAAAAATTTTTGGTTAACTTAATAATATTGATTACACTTTCTATAACAAATTAAAAATAAGAACATAATAAATATTCTCATCGTAAAATGAGTGACAATAAATTTTGTTTTGTGTTTTTGTTGTATTTTTTCTTCTTCTTCTTCTTCTTATTTGTTTTTTTTTTTTGTAAAACGTCACTCAGAGTCCGTATAAAATGTCTAGCTAAACATGAAAAATAAATTCCATCACTAAACGATATTGAATTTTTTTTATTTTTTTTTTTGAGAAGAATAATTGAATTTTGAATGACAGATTTTTTTATGAAAATAATGCTGTCATGATTTATTAAAATGATAAAACAGATTTTCTGAAATATTTCTATAACTTTTGGTTTCTATACCGCACAACTTTTAATACTTTCCAAGAATTTGATTAAGATTTATTTATGGAACAAAATAATATACATTTGTTTATTGTTGCCACATTGAGGTATATATTGTGAGTTTCTTGAAACGATTTGTTTTTTATTATCTTTATTTACAATAATCCATACGTAGATAACTTCTAATCAGCTCTCAATATAACTAATACAGACTTTTACAAAAAAAAAACAAATATATTTCTATTTATTAAAGTAAATCCTATCATGGTTGAAACTGTTCCTCAAGGACCTTAAACGTTAATATTACCTCTTTTATTTTAGATGTGGGTAATCATCAGGTGAGCAATAATTTTCTTATTTATATATCTTCGGTCTTTTTAGTTATATGTGAATGGGAAGGAAAAGGTTTTTTCTTGTGCCGGTAATATTTTTTTTTTTGTCTTTTGGGTATAAAAAACATTAGAAAAACAAAATAAAACAATAATAATAAATATTAAACTGAATTAAGAGAAAACCTTCAAAAGTGATAATCTTTCATACTTAAAATTGTTTTTATATTTCATAATTAATTTTTATTTGGAATTTTTTTTTATAAAATTCTGTAATGTTCTATATAACGTTTGTAAAGTGAAAACCTTCATATATTGTCTATCTATGTGACTAAGAAGATAATTAATATTTAAAGATCGGAATATTCCCAAAAACAAAAATTCAATATCTAAATCTATAAAATATTTTTCATACTTTGATTAAGAATATTTCTTAAGATTTTTAAATTTATCTAAAGCTTTAATTCTTCAAAAATTGTTTTATTGTTTTATGTGCTTGTATATTTTATTTATTTGTTTATCGAAAGTTTCCAATGAGACAGAGTTGCCTCATACGACAAAACTGAAATATAATTGATTTGTGTTCTAGTCCTCGAGCCAGCTCTGTTTTTATGAATTAAATAACCCAAATGCATGGAACAAAATATACAAATTATTTAAAAATTTTGATGCTTTGGTTAAAAATTTCTCCAACTAGCAATTAAATCTTGATTCAGCTGAGCGGAATCCCTTTTTATTCATTAAAAATATAAAATGGTCCAATTAACTATTGCCGACATGTAGAAGTCCTTTGTATTGCATTTCATTTCTATATTTGTGCAGGATAATATTTATCATAGAAAAATATTCCATTAATAAAGAATAAATTTTTGGCTATAGTCCAATTTTGTTATTCTCGTTTATGGAAAATATACAATTTTACATTTAGTTTCTAGAACGAAAAAGTAATTTCTTATATTTTTGTGACATTTTACATCAAAGATAAAAACAATATATTTCTACTTGAAAACAGTTTAAACTTTAAAACTTAACCATCCAAAGCAAACTCAAAAAAAAAAAAAATGAAGAAAGAAAGAAAAATAAGAAATAAATGGTTTCTTCAAAATGTCAGAAATGTAAAATTTTTATTTGTAAAATAAAGAAAACAAAAGAAAGAGAAATGAAAAATAAATAACAAAATAGGAAAATAAACAAGAACAGAAAAAACATAATTATTGTAATGAAAACTGAAATGATATTTTATTTCTGTTCTTAATTATAAATGATCTTATTACATTTTTTTTTATTTTGTAAATTCAAAAATGAAAAATACTCAACAGTGAAAATATCTCATTCCAAGGATTTTTTTTTTGAAAATCTCAATAAATAAATATTTTTTAATAATTTATATTCTAACAATTTCAAAACAGTAAACGCGATGATGTGAAATATATTTTGTATCTTTTCTAAAGCTACACAACAGAAGCATGTATAAATGTATTCTATATTTTGTCTAGTAAATATTTATTCATATATAAAAAAAAAAAGCTCTGTCATCATATTCTATTGTTATATAGTTAGGTATATTCTATGTGCACATGCACTATAACATTTTATCAATGAAAAAAATCCTCAATGCAAATAAATACTATTGTTTGAAATTACAAAAAAGAAAAAATAATAAAAAAACCATCTAACAATGAAAAAAAGTTTCAATTTAAATTAAAAGCATTATTATTACTTTAAAAAAAACTAGAATACAGAATGTTTGTGAGACGAGTTATGAAATGGATACGAAAAACATTTTTTCTATAAAATCTCATTAGTTTTATTATGAGGTTACCTTTGTTGTTCATAAATTTTTTTTTCAAATTGTCATGTGACAAATAGAAGACAAACAAAATAAGTGAAATGTAATTTTGTTAACAATTTTGTCAATTAATATTTTAGCAATGCTTTGAAAATTACTTTTAATATTTTATCAGAAAAAAATATTAAACAATAATTGTAAATTTTTTGAGAATTAATAATTGAATTTATGAAATGATAATGAATGGAATGAATTATCCTTCTGTACATCGTGTCAAATTAAATCTAATCTAATTTGTAAATAATTTTATTCAACCATTTAATTCCAATCAAATGTATCATTATTAACATTTGAAATATTTACATTTACCATACCCACTTGATTTGTGAATATTGTAATTAATTTTATTTAAAAAATAAACGTCATGAATAGCTTCATATGTTGGAGAACAAAAAAAAACAATATATTTCTTCTCTGAACTCTTTTGACCAAGAAAGCGACACACAGAAATTTCTTTATAAATTGAAAAATAAAAAATCAAAGTAAAATATTTCTCAAAGTTTGTCAATTTCATATATTGTATTATTGGACCTTTTAAATTATTAACAATAACAAGAATAACAACAACAACAACAACAACCACATTTTCCTTTTATTAATTTAAAATAATTGAAATGAAAAGAAAATTGGGTATTACGTAATAAACTGTCTACTCTTGTCCAAAGATCTAAAAATATACTTTATTCAATGATTATTTTTTTTAAATAAGAATAATATAATTTAACGTAAAATTTCCAAGAATTTTCAATTTAATTTAAATTTTGACATTTTCGTTTATATTTTCCTAATTATACTTTAATAAAAAATCCTTGAATTATTTAAATGAAATAAAATATTATTATATTTTTGTATCATTATTCTTTTAATAATATTTAATAATTTTACTTATTTCCTGTTTCATTTTTCATTCTCATTCTAATTTTAGACGTCGTTTTAATATTTAGAATTAATTAAAACTAGAAACTAAAAATGAATTCAACTGATAGAATTTTTAAATATGTAATTTTTGATTATTGGATGGAAATTATATCGATTTAAAAATTCCATTAAAGTATCCTATTTAACACAAATTATCTTAATGTTAACCAATTTCGAAAATTCATCCATCATCTATCTTACGATGTCATTTTCTTAATTTGTTACCTAAACCAAAACATGATAAATCTACTCTGAATATCAATTTAAAAAAGACCCGGTTAAGATTTTCATAATATTGAAATGGTTCCATTAAATATCTTTATTTTTTTTCCAATTATCAGTTTTATCTGTCTAAACCACTTTATAATTGAACAAATGTTACCGTTAAATGATGGAATACTCTAAGATCAAAGAAAGGATTGAATAAACAATTATTGGGTAATTCATATAACTCTATTAAATATTTAATCGTAAATAATTAAGTTCAAACCAAATGTACTAATATTAAAGTTTGACTGTGACAATTCACAAAATCCATACTATACATTTAGGCATTAGGGGTTTAAGCTTTTAAACTAATACGATATATTTTTGATTGAAATAATTTCACATCGATATTTTTAAATACAAATTATTTCACGATGTGTATTGAATTTATTGATAAAAAAAAATATAATTTTTAGTGTGCACAATTTAACACAGTTAAATATTATAATTAATTCTAATTATTAATTTTAAATTTAAACAATTTAAATAAATAATAATAACAAATACAAATTATTACAATCTGTAGATAGTAACGAATGATTTGTATAATATTTTGGTTGTTATTGCGTGTTTTTTTTTTTTTCATTTATTGAAAATATTCCATAATTGTGGTTTGTTTCATGTTTGTTTTTCGTCTCTAAACAAACAAGTTCTGTTAACTCTACAAATATTTTTAATTAAATAAAGAAGAATATTGTTTTAACTTAAATTAATTATATTGAAATTTAAAATATTCTCAATATGCTTACCTCAATATTTTTAAAGATATTCATAAAATATTTTGATTAAACATCAATCAAGAATTTATTTCTAAAAATGTCAAAAGTTCAATAAACTTTTCCATACAAATTTAAAATATGTGAATCGATAAAATCTGAAACAGAATTACTAAACGGTTTGACTTTAGACTTGAGATTAAAATATATTAAAAATAAACGATGAGCAAAATTAGAATATTATTTCGTAACAAAATTCACATAAATACTTTAAAATTAAAAAAAAAAATGGAACAAAAGGAAAACCCCAATGGAAAAATAATATTTATGTAAATTTTATTTTTTATTAAATAGAAACTTTTCGAGCTAAATACAAAAATGTTCATGAATTTTATTTAACAAAAATAAAATAAAAATTAAATTAAAAATTCTGAAAATAAATTGGTTTTGTAAATTTTCACTATAATCCATTTTCACATTCAACTGAAGCTTCAAAAACACACTTTATAAAATGAATTGTTTTGTCGAAAGCTTTTCAATTTTTAAATTGGTTTTTTTTCCCCAACTTGTTTTATTTGTTTCCATTTTAATTTAAGTATTACATACATATTTTTAATATTGAACTCTAATAGTTTTTCATTAAAATTATCTGTAGCGTTTTATAAAAAATCTACAAACTCAAGTTTTTGTTTAAACAAAAAATATTAAAATTATACAGAAGATTACATTAGTCTAGAAATTGATTTCAACAATTTTTCGGAACAAATGTTTCTTACTGAACTCATTTGAAAGTTGAAAATTAGTGATTAGCTTATTTATTAGATTTGTTTAATAAATATTCTTAATTTATTATTATCGTATCTACCCACCCAGTACTTTTTAAGAATAAATAAAATTATATTTAAAATATATTGTTAAACTTTGGAACAATATTTATTATAGAATTAATAAAGAAATTTAGATTTTAAAACTTTCAATTTATGAGGAACGAATATATATAATTTTAATTTTATTTTACACGCAATTTATTCGGTATAGAACAACAAAAACTGAAATTGTTTAACTTAAAAAGACTTTTATTATTATTGTTATTACAACAAAAGTTTTTATTTTGGAAAACTTTATTATTTATAGTTCTAATTTCTCTATACAAAGTTTATTTATAAATTAATGTAAACATTAATATTTTACCAAAACAGTATTTAAATATCAGTCAAAACATTTAGAATAAATATATTTGTTTCAAATGAATCTACAAAAGCATATGTCGGATTTCACGAACTTTGTTTTCACCAACTGAAAGCCCACATTGTGAGACAAGATAATTTCTTAGCTATTTAAATAATAAAAATATTGAAATGTTTGGAAAACTATTTCTTACAATGAAGAAAATATTTTCATTTCTATTGATTGTCGGAACTCGAACATTATTCAATAGAAACAAAATAAATATTATGTAAAATAAATGAGAACCACAAAATAATCGAAAATTGAACTAAAACTTTTATTCACAACCTTTTTTCCTCCTTCCGTAATCACCCGAACAAATCCCAAAATCCTCCATTATTTCTGCGTAATATTTATTTATTGTTTCTATCAAGTTTATTTTTGGAGATTTGTTTAATGAATTAATAAACTTTTTTATTTTATGTTGATGGATTTATCTTCGTTAAAGTTAACAGAAAAATAAAAATTTGTGTGCAATAAAAATTAAAGAAAATCAATATTATTGATTGACTTAAATAATTGACACGTTATAAGGTACCAGATATAATCAATATAGTAAAATTATTGTTATATTTCAGTTATTATTATCATTCATACAATTCAAACATTTATTGTTTTGTTTAATTTATACAAACTCTGTCAATTCTGTACAATTCACAGTAATCTCTAATGTTGGTAAATTTTCATTTAAAATAACCGCATATAAAATTTTCATTAAATATTTCATGGTAGCATAATATTTCTTTATCGTTGTGTTATCCACAAAAGGATGAGAATTGTAAATTATTTAATATTTTATAAATAATAAATTTTATAAAAATGTTTGGGTAAGAAAGAAAAAAAGGATTCCTTTTTTTGTTGTGTTTTGTAAACTGTCTGATATCTATCTACAGAGTTATTTTTTTTTTAATAAATTAAAGGGGAAACTCAACATCTTTTAAACGTTTATGTATGTTTTATCAATTTATCAAATCGACAAAAGATTAAAGTTCAGACAGGTTTTATGATTATATTAATATTTTATTTATTTCGCAAAATTTTCCAATAAATATTTGGTCTATATTCATTTGGATCATTCTAAACACACTTAAATTTGCATTAAGAAACTCCCATGATTGATTAATTATTTATGCGTAGGTAACATTAAAGAGTATTATTTAAATTCAGTAATTTGAGATTACAAATAATAGAAATTTAATAGCTAACTAAAATCAATTACTATAGGAATAAACGTTGGAAGATATTTTTTATTCAACTAATTTACAATAAGTTTTAATAAGTAAACATAGAATGTGTTATATAATTCATAATTGACTGAATCTACATCATACGTGTATACACTGTGCGATATTAAAGAATTGGTGTAGTCAAATTGTATGCCAACTACAAATTATATAAAAGGTGAAATTATTGTCATCATCAGTTTTTGAACAAAAATAGACAAAAATTTGGAATTTACTGCCAAAATCATACAAAATGTTTATTTTAAAATCATATTTTGTAAAATGTATTATAAATAACACAATTTAATTTTAAATTGTCAAACAATTTTCCAGGAATTTTATTTAGATAATACTTGACAAAATATTTTCTAAAACGTCAAATTCACGTTTTTTTTATATACTTATAACATACTCAAATGTTAGTCAGGTATATAAATGTAAATAATGAAATCATTTCAACTTACATAATATATTGTTACAATATATTTTATGGTTTAAGTGTTGTTTACATTCGTATAAAAAAAAATTATATAAATTCAAATTCTATCAACCATTAGAACACGTTATTTGATAGATATTCAATCAAATTAATTTCTTTCCTATTTGAACGATTTCGATTGGGTTGAATTGTGAAGTGTATTTCTGTGAGTAACCATAAAATCAGTTATATTTGCAATATTAAATAGCAGAGTATCATTCAACTTTCGTTTTATTGAAGTATCAGAAACCAATTCAATCGATAACAGAACCAAATAAATGCTACATCTTTCAATAAAAAAAATCAAAATCAAAACTTTTTGAAATGTTAAATATTAAACAACATGTAAATGAACCATAACATCCTTTATTTGACCTGGTAAAAATAAAAGAAATAAGGGTAACATAATATAGACACACAAAATTCTTTACAATTAAGATTAAACTCAATCAGAGTAAAAAGGGAAAAAAGGGAGCCCATATATACAAAATGTAAAATAATATTTTTTATATAAGAAATCAATGGGCAAAATCAAATCCCTCAGGTGGATCTATAGAATTTATGTTCAATAAAATAATAATGACATATATAAATACATATGCGCGGAATACACTTTTATATTACCTCAATATAAATACATGTAATATATTTGAATCCCTTTTAAAAGCTTAGGATTGTCATCTACCTAATTCTAGAAGAATAATGGTTATTTCGTATATTATTTTCTTAAATTGGTATAAATATTTTTCTATTTTTAGACAAAAAAAAAATAATAAGAAGAAGAAAATGAAATATTTTGGTAAAAAAAAAAATGCGAAGGACTAGAAGGACTCCTCTCTAATAAATTCTATATATTATAATCATAAATATGTATAAATAATGTATGAGTGAAGTAATTGCTGTTTAACAATTTCCTTTTTTTTTTTGTGTTCTTGCTTATTTCTTTTGTTTTGTTGTAAGGAAATTATGTAGATTGAGATTAAATATTATTTTATAAATAATGTATTCAGAAACCTCCTGAATATGTATATAAAGCAATTTTGTTTATACAACCATAATAATGATTAAGATATCTAATAAACAAGAAAGATAACAAAAAAATTGAACATTAATAAAATATTTAAGAAAAATAATTTTTATGCATACGAAGGAAAATAAAACTTAAATTTTTTGACCTTGAACAATATTTTTTGGAAATTCAAAAGATTCAGCTTTTTAGCTTTTCAAATAATCTCCAATTACATTTTTAATGCCTTTTGAAATTGCAAACATGTTCACTTGTGATGTGAATTGAAAACAATCTATAATTTACATATTTCCCTCATTTTAAGAATAAAAATTATATTTTCTGTTGTAGATATTTCTGATTTTTATTTTGTTATAAAATTAAAAAAAAAAAACACAACAAATATTTAATATGAACTCAACATTATACATTTGCTTTTAAGAATTGATAAGAAAAGTACACCGCATTAAGCACCTCACATTTAATATAATGCAACAAAAACTAACCCAGATTAAATAATAGAGTAGACTACATTTAGGTATATATAATAAAAAATACACCATGTATGGGTAAAACATTAAAACTTTACACGGTATTGTAATCGTTATAAACAAAATCTTTCATTCATTAAATTTTATTGAAAATTTTCAAACTTCGATTTTTTTCTTCACTCTAAATAATTTTTTGTGTGACAAATTTTTGTAATTAAAACAAATTTTTGTAATTAAAACAAATTTTTTAGTCTGTCACATGAATGAAATTTACCCATCCCTGTATTTATATACATAGTGACTATTACCTATATACGTAGATAACAGAAAACTTTAGACCGTTCTTACATAAGGCAAGCAAAAAGAAAAAAAAAAGGATTATTCTTTTTTTAAAGGAAAAAAGCAGTTTATATACGACATGATGATTTTATCGACTGGAAAGAAAATTTATATAAATATAAAATGTTTTGTGTGTGTGTAAAATTTTAAAATTATCGTCCATTCTACTTTTTTTTTTTTTTTTTGTTAAACGGGCACGTTTAATCAATGATTTTTCTCTTTATATCGGTGGAAAATAATTCCTTTCAAAATAAAACAAAAGAAAGTTGGTGATTTTTTTTTTCTTTAATGAAAGAATGAAAAAATTTTTCATTTAGTTCAATTTACAATTTCAACAGAATTGAATAAAACAAAAAATTGGATCATTTCAAATAAATAATCGATTTTTATTTTGATTATTTTACTGGGAATTAGTAACTGTTTATATATTTACTCTGCCATTTTCCATTTGATTAAATCTAACTTTAATATACACAAAAATCAACGATGTTATATTTTTGTTTTTCTTTTTTGGGGGAAAATTGGACACATTTGGTTTTTCATATACACTTTTTTTTCTCTTCTTATTATTATGGTTTACAACAAATCAATGTTTGCACTTTAGTGTACGAATATAAATCATTTATATAAATGGGCTAAAAGTTGTTTTCTTTCATTATTCGATTATTTGCCTCCAGAGTTTTTGATATTGATTGTGAATTATATACAGGAGTATAGGTAGCCAACCGGAAATGATTACATAATTTACAATGAATAACGTCAACAATCCTAAATTATACTAAATTTGTTTTGAAATTTCCTAGATTTTCCAATACTAAGCTAAGCTAATGATTTTCTCAAAACATTTACAATTTCTGTTTATTACAGCATTAAACTCAATACCTAATCGTATTAAACATTATAAAATCTAAGATTTTTTTCTAGACAATAAATCAACCGCACGATCACTTCTTTTGTAAAACTTGAATATTTTTCTCCTGATTTTTGGAAACTTAATTATATTTCACTTGCTGTACGTAAATTTACAGATTCTTTTATTTTACAGCAATAATGTTGCATTAAATTTATTATTTTATTATTTTAAATTAATTAACTATTTTTGCCATATAATTTATAATTTTATTCTCTGTCAATTTAAAATTTTCCATATGCATGAAATTATATAAAATTTTCTCTATATTTTCATTTTCAAGAATATTTGAATACAAAAAATATTTTAATCCCATTATTTAGAAATATTTTGCATTTCAAATTATTTAATTTAATTTTCTATATATGTAAATGAATTTTATAAACTATCGTCTGTTTCTAACAATAAAATTTCAAATATTGTGTAACTGAAATATATTCATTATTTAAGAACTAATCTTATAAGAAAATGACAGAGTTACATTCAATAGAATATGTAAATCTGGTCACTGCCTACGGTTCTTCCTAACATAAAAATGCATAATGATATTTTCCTGATGTTCCTAGAAAAATATTAATTTTCCAAGTTATTAAAGATGAAAAAAATAAATGTAAATTCGAATTAGTTCATTCCAAATTAAACCAAATAAAAATTGTAGACAATTTATTCAATTTTAATTTTTCATCAACGAAAACACAATTCAAAATTTAATTAATGGAATTTTTCACCAAAAATATGAATTATATTTGTGTTGAGAAAAAAAATACATTTTGACCATTATTTTATTTTCAATTTCCGGTTCATTTGTCTGTTTTAATTGATTTTAATTTGATATTTTGAATGATAATTTTTGTTTTTGTGTTTCAATTGTTACAAGGAAAATAGATTTAGTTTATGTTCATCAACAGAATTTAATTTATGTTATACAGTTGCTTATAAATGTGTTGCTATCATTGTTGATATTTACGATTGGCAATCAATGGTTAGACACAATTTTAAATTTATTAAATTGTTTTATTTAAAATTGATTCTAATAAATATCTTTGTAGTACTGACATTTACATCAAATATAATTTGGAACATTTTGTATTTAATGGTGTTAAGACAATTATTATTATCGGTTTCTGAAAATATATTGTTAATTGAAATATTATTAACATTCAGTTTCACCAAACGGTTATCTGTCGGTAAATTTTTGTCTCCGTCGTAAGTTATTGTTCTTTTATTGCCTCCTATTTTTTGGCAGACTATTAAAATTTTTTCACCATAAATTTTTTCACCAAAAAACAATATAACACAATTATTTCAAACAAGTATTTAAAATTTGATAACTTCATCCATTGAGCTTTAATTGAGCTTTAATCATTTCAGTGCTTGATTGTAGATGTCACGACACATAAAAGGGAAAATATTTTAGATAAAATACAAAAAGCTCTACTCTCATATTTTCATTAGAGAGACACAAAAATGGATTGATTTTTAGGTTTCTATTTTATGAGAGAATTTGTACCAATTAATATTTTCATCTCTGTTTTGTCTTAATTTTTTTATGTTTAAAGATAATATAAAACAATACAGATATCTCAATAGAACATGTAATGGTGTAAGATGACAAATTTCTAACTGCCCATGCAATGTTAAAATTTTTCACATGTTGCTTTTTATGACGTAAAAACGAGAAAATGAAAAAAAAATGTTCTCGATCAGACATATTGATTTAAAGATGTTCAAGAAAAAAAAAAACATAAAAATTCTACATGAAAAAGGATACAACATTCTCTCTAACATTGTCAAAAAAAAGAAATGTAAGAATTTCTTTGAAGCTTGCTAATTTTAACGACATAAAATATGAACTTTGTAATAGTATTAGATATTTCCAATCATAGAAAAATATATCTCATCGAGACTATTGATTATTTATTTGTTTCTTGAGCATTGAATAAAAAAATATTAATAACTATCATACATTATTTATTTATTAATCAATAAATTCTTAACAATAAATTATCAGCAAAATTATATAATAAATGATGCCAATTACATTTATAATAATTCAAGTGTCTCATAAATTATATTAAATTATATTCTGTTGATGATTTCTATTATTTTAGTAATGATCATAAACTAATAACATTTTCATTGTAACAATTGAAACACCAAAAACACACATAATGATTCAAAATATCAAATCAGAATAATTTATTGTTTTAACATAAAATAATGGTCAAATTCTGTTTTATTTTCATTTATATTTTGGATAGAACAATTCAGAATATCTAAAAGTATGTGTAATTTTAGTTTCAATGAGACTAAAAAATATCCATAATTTCTCTATTGGTATTGTATTATAGGTTAATTGGAATTGTAATTATGTATGAATATTTTGTGAGATCCACAAACGGTGGTTTTTGTGTCGTTTATAAGAGTTAGAATATTTTAAGTGAATTAAGTCGATTTCTATTTAGAAGATTTAATTATTTCAATTGGAAAATACTTAGGATTTGTTAGAAAGTTCTTTTATTTATCTTTTATTAAAATATTTAAATCTTTTATTATTTTTTGTCAAAATACCAATTTTAAAAAATAATATACAAAAAACCCATTATTCTTCTAGAATTTGGTAGATGACAATCCTAATCTTTTAAAGGGGATTCAAATATATTACATGTATTTATATTGAGGTAATATAAAAGTGTATTCCGCGCATATGTATTTATATATGTCATTATTATTTTATTGAACATAAATTCTATAGATCCACCTGAGGGATTTGATTTTGCCCATTGATTTCTTATATAAAAAATGTTATTTCACATTCTCTTTTTTCTTCTTATTTCTATTTATTCTGATTGTGTTTAAAGTTAATTTGAAAGAATTTTGAGTGACTATTAATATGTTACCCATTTTTTAAATCTAGCCAGGCTAAATAAAAGCTTTGTTGGAGTCGTATTCATGGGGTAACAAAATCTGCTTTTAATATTTTAAAAAGTTTTGATTTACTGAAGGATTTAGCTAAATACACAATATTAAAGCTTAGCCCCTTAATTTTACTGTATTTGTTAAGAAAAGTATATTCAAATAATATTCCATTTGCATTTTTTTAAGTTCATGTTTTTCCATTTTACTATGAGCTTTAATATTTAAAAAAATGTTTTATTTGTATGTTTTGAAAAATGTTAATGTGTCCCATAATAAATAATTAAAAATTTACAATATAATTGACACACAAAGATCTTTGCCCAAAAGTTCATTTTACAAAATACATGAAACTGTTTAGAAAAATAATTCAAAGCTCCTTTTCATTGCTGATTATGGTAAAAGTACTGAAATCACTTTTTCCTACACTTTGCAAAAAATTTCGAAATTCACTTTTCCAATAACTCGTCCATTTCGCCAAATGTATCAGAGCGGCAAGAAATGTAACAATTCATAAAATTAAAACTTTTGCAGAATATCCAAAGAACTTTTTCCAAGACACAATTTTTGTTGAATTAAAAGCCTCAAAATTGTGTAATCGCCTTTTCCTCAGATTCAAACTTTTTTTAGAATCAACTAATTCCAAAAAAATAGTAAAAGCACTTTTTCCGAGATCCCTCCTTCAATAAAGTGATTCTTAAAAGTAGCAAAAGCACTTTTCCAAGACAACTTTGTACAACTTATTGCAATATATAAAAGCACAATGGAAATAATGATTTTTGATACAGGAATAAAAATACATAGGCAGGTATAATTAAAACAGAAGTTCAATTTGGCATTCTATTTATCTTATTACATTATTAAATATATAATACAATTATTACAAACAAATCCTCTCTTACATTTTCTCATATTTTCCATTTTTTTTTGTGTTATTTTCTTCATTTTTTTTTTCTTAAAAGTTTTTCTTTTTTTCTGATAATTTTTTTTTGTTACTTTGTGTTTTTCTTTTCTTTAACATTAAACGATTACAAAAAATACATAAATAATTGTAAAAAATTCTACTACATTTTTTTTTTAAATTATTTTTTTTTCTTTTGACTTATTTGTTATTTTTTATTTATTCTTTATTTTTTTTCCATTTTTCTTTTTAATTTTTTTTTTTGTTTTTAATTGAATTCGTTTTCTTTTATTAATTTAATTTTTTTTTTCAATCTTCTTTAAATGTTTCTTATGAATTAATAAGAAATAAAAAAAAAAGTTGTTATTATTAATTATTTATTATATAAATTGTATTTATTATGTACTATTATTATTATCGACGATTTAGTATTCTTCGACTTTTACGAGAATTCCACCACTTCATTTTTTTCTTTATTAAAGTTTAAAGTTTCATTTCAATTTTTTTTTTTTAAATTTACATGTTAATCAATAATTGATTAATTAGGTTTTAGTAATTAATATCTTTATTCTTTTAATAATGTAAAAATAATAAGAAAATTCTTAAATTATTATAAGGAAAATAATTGATATTGAATCATTGCGTCTAACGCGTGATATGGCATGTTATATGACAGATATGATTTTTTTTTCTTTCGTTTATAATTTTTTTTTTTCGTAGAATAGTTAGATAAAAGGAATATGGATAACAAATTACAAAATCAACTGAATAATAGTCAATATTATAAAGTTTAATCTTTATTAGATTTCCTAATCATAATTTTTTTTCACATTTTAACGCTAAGCGCAAGGACATTTATTCCTATAAATAAAAATGTTGCGTATAAAATCCAATAGATGGTGTTACAGTAAATTTTTCCAGAGATATTATTTTCCTTTTAACTTTCTATTCTTAATTGATTTTTTTTTCTAAATAAATTAAATTGTTTGTTTATTCGCTTAAAAATAATATGATAATTTTTATTCTCCTTAAAAAAAAATATTTCCATTAAAGAAGAACTTCTTTCCACCTACACCGTTTTTTCACCATGTTTTAATTAATTTAATGATAACAATTCGTTCTTTCTGATAAAAAATAATCTTTTCATTTCATATTATTTATTAGAAAGAATTTAATAAAAGATAAAAAAAATTTGTCTATGCGATATGAATATTTTCACTGGGATGATAAAGATCCATGATAATTTTTTACTATCATTCTAATTGTAAAGGATTAAAACCAAATGTGATATTATTTTTTATTTTCTCTTCTTGTTTTTTCTTAAATGAATGGCTGTGTAAAATTTTTCTAGAATATTTAGACTGAGAGGCAGAGAGAGAGAGAGGAATCAAAGATTTTAATATTAAAAAGTATTTTCTTTAATTCTTTCAGCTGGAAATCAAATTAGATTCATATCATTTTCTCCAATCTCTTTTTATCTTTCTCCCTCTCTTTAAAAACTTACTAAACAAACTGATAAGATTCATTAAAAATTTTAATTTTCTTCATTACACAAGTGCTTGTAATAAAAATAAGTTTAAAGACAAAAATTTTCAGTCAATTTGCCTGTGATTTTTTTTTCTTCTCGTTCTTCTTTTTTTTTCTTCTATATTTTTACCACCCTAAATTTTTTTCTTTCTTGATTATTATTGAAAAATTTTAACTGAAGGAAGGAGAAAAATAAAGAAGAAGAATATGATAAAATAATAATCTGTCGTTTTTAGAGGTTTAATGTTCAACTTTTAGCGATTCAAAATTAATAATAAACTTTGTAATGAAAATGATTGAAAAATAATGATGCTGTTGAAATATTATAAATTTTAAGAACCTAATTGATTATAATAATAATAATAATAATAATAATAATAATAATTTAAGTGAGTGTGGGTGAAGTAATGTTTTGTAAGATTATTTATAAATGCCATATAATATGTGTTTGCTTTTATAGTAGGTAGCGGATCTGATCAATGATATAGATTTTAGTTGAGACTTTTAACCTTTTTAATTCTTCTTATTTATAATGAAATTATATATGAAAATATTAAGCGTAAATATTTTAATTAATTCATTCTATCAGTTAAGTCATTTTCGATTAAAATTGAAATCTGTAAATTTTAATTAATATTTCTATTAATCGTCAGACTACAAAAATTAAATTAGGTATTTCGACTGGTTTTAAAAGTCGGAAATGGGACAATAAAAAAAGTAGCAACTCTTATCAACTTATTAAGAATTTTAATTTAAGTTTTATCGAAAAAATTAATTAGAGAATCAGATTCAAGACTGAATTTAGTAGATAAACTTGGTTGACCATTGCGGGTTTGTGAAGTTCCAATAATTTTAAAAACTAATAACAACTAATCTGGTATAAAGGGGACAATTCTATAAGATGAACAGAATTAAAAAAATGTTGATACTGATGATGCTGATGATGATGATGATGATGATGATTATTATTATTATTATTATTATTATTGAGATAATCACCGTAAATTTTTAGATATACAAAGTTTTATTCAGAATTTTTGTTTTTTTTTTTATCTATTTTAAATTTCATTTACAATTTTTGTGACAATTAAATTTATTGAATTTTTTATTTTTCTTTACTTAATTTATTATTCTCATTCTATTATCTTATTAATTAATTATTTTCTGTTAATTAATTAAAATTATTTTTTATTATAAACAAATTTCATTAATTTTTTCTTCTAAAATTCTCTTCTTGCAAATATAATCATTTCAATTAGACTAAAGTTTTTTTATTTCACCATTTTCTTACTCTTCTGTTTTTTTTTTTCTTTAAATTTAAATTTTCATTTTTTTTTTTTAATTAATTTTTTTCAAATTACAAATGCTAATAGTTTTCTCTGAATTAATTTATTATTATTATTTTTTTTTGTTTTCATTTTTACATAATTTCAATACACCTCATTCGTTTACATTTTAGACCAAGAGACAAAATTACAATTTTTTTTTAAACAAAAAATTTGAAAAGTATTTTGGAGACTTTTTGTATTTTCTAATAAAAATGAATGAAAAAAATAATTGTTCAATATATTTGAGAGAAGCCACAAAATGGTTACAGTCGGACGCTATTTTCTGTCTCACAAACGTACAAATATGTTAAAATTTAATTTCAAGATTCACTTGTCAACATAAATGTTCCTAACTTTTGAAATGAAAAATATAGAAATATTTATTGCTTAATGAACTTAAAAGCTTAACTCAAATATATTGTGATTACTAAAAAAATTATTGGATTGAGAATCTAATGTTTGTCTCCAATGAACGAATTCGGTAGAGATTTCTTTTTTATCTGGTAATTATTTTCACTTTTTTTTTTATTAAACATTTTTTTTTATGTACAAAAAATTACAATTAATCTTCAATTTAATTTTAAGTTTTTCTTTTTTTATTTTTCAATTTATCAAATTTTATTTATTTTTTATTCATTTAATTTAATTTAATTTCATTTTAGTTTCCATTACTCTTAACCAATAATTAAAGCAATTAGATTATTTAATCGTTCAAATAAATTATTTACAGAAAATAATGAAAAATAAAAAAAACTGTGAAAGAAAATTGTAAAAATAATTAAATTTCTTCTTCTTACTTTAATTTATTAATTTCTTATTAATTTATTCATTTAGTTTTATGTTGAAGCAATGTGTTGAATCTTTTCATTCCATTTTGCATCATTTAATTCATACGTACAATTTTTTTTTTCTTCTTCATCTTTTTATTAAATAAATAAATGAATATCATCGTGTTTCATTAATTTATCACCAAATAATTACAAATTGGAGAGATGAATTGTTTGTTTACGATTTTTGTTGTTGTTATTTTTTTCTGTAGACTTTTTATTTTTATTACATAAAAGAATGACTGCGAAATACTGTTTTATTGTATTTTGTTACAGTGTTACGTCACTGCGACTATTCAAAATATGCAAAAGGAATAAATTCAAATGAATAACTTTTTTTTTTCTTCACTTTGAATATTGAATAAATTCATATTATTTTCTATAATGGAGATGTTTTCTTTTCTTTTTTTTTATAGTTAGGTAAAGCTGTGACGTCAGCACTATCTATTTAGACGGTCGTATTATCGCAGTCTTTTTGTTATTTTATTTATTATTATAATTTTTAGATCTTAATTGATTTTTTATATTTTTAATATTTAGTTTTTTTTTTTGCTTTGTTTTTAATTATTTATTACATAATATTTATTATTATTATTAATATTTAGGCGGTATAAACTTTTCTTTCCTTTCTTCTGTTTATTTGTTGTTGTTGTTGTTGTTAGTTTTGTAGTAGTAGTGGTTGTTTGTTGTTTGTTTCTTTTGTTGCCTTGTGTCCACAATTTTTGACTCATTTTGATCATAAAAACTATTTAATTATTCAATTATTTATAATTAATTATTATTCATTAAATAGTTTCTGTAAATGTAAAGCATATTCATCTTCAGATGTTATTTCTGGTTCAAAATATTCACTAAAATGGAAAAGAATAAAAATAAAAAAATAGACAAATTTGATTAATGATTATTAAATATTTTGTTATTTATTATTTATTGGTACATATTAATTAATTATTAATGTCTAAATATAAATTATAAATGTAATTTACAACAAAAACATTTATGAATTGATAAATTTTATTTTAATTAAAATAAATAACAAAATAAAATTGATTTTGTAGGTCATTTCATCAATCAATATAATTTAAATTATTTATTTTCGCTTTAAAGATAATGTATTTATAATTTCTCTATTCAATTAAAATATAAATTACAATAATTTACTGAAATATATTGATTATCATTTAAGTGTCTTACTAATGGTTTAATATTTTCAATTAATTCATATTGAAATAACGCAATTGGGAAAGGTAGAGCTTAGAGCAACTTTCTATTTATTCGAAACTCGTAAGAAATAGAAAATCATGAATGTCTAAAGGTACTAGGTATGCAACACCTTTTGAGAGAATAATGTAATAAATTCCTAATTAAGGATAACAAAAAGATTTAAATTAATTGACGTGCAAATCTTTGAATCTGCGAAAATGAGAAAACTAGTCACATGAAGGTCAATCTCATAATCAAAGTGAGAACTACTCCAGACCATATAAAATTTTATTTTCCATCAAAATAACTGGAAAGTAGATGAACACGTGAATGATTGAGAGTTTTCATGGTTTTTTTCTTAAGTTTTTGAACAAGAAACTTTTTCATTTAAAATAAAAAATAATAACTTTCTCTTTATAAAATTTTTCTCGATTTACTTTTTTTTTTTGTTTCTTCATTTTGACATTTTTTATGAAACTGTAAATGTTATAATTCTCTAATTTACTTAAATCAACATTCTTAAAAAATATGAATCAAAAATTTACTTTAATAGTTTTAATAATGATCAATTAATATCCGGAGAACTTTCTATTTAAAACGTCACACTAACTGGAATGTTTCATTTTCCACAATATTTCTTATAATATTTCAAGTAAAATTACAAAATTCCTATAATTAAAGTTGAAAAATCGCTAATAAATATTTTCATTATATTGGTATTTTTTTTTATTCTGTTCATTTTTTTTCTAATAATAATTTTCTATCTCAAAATTCAAAATTATTTCATCCAGTATATTATGAAATATTTCTTCAGTTCTGTAAATATTTTCACAGCAGATTTCAACTTTTAATATGGTTTTTTTTTTATTGAAATTCATCTCTCTATAAATATTATAACCTTCTAATAATAATATTATGAGTTTTATAACAAATATTGAATTTTCATTTTCCATTTCAAATAATAACGAAAATCATTTGAGATTTCATATTTTTCTTTAAAATTGGTTGGGGTGGAAAAACTATATATTTGACCCTTAAATCGGGTATTTAGAAAATGTTTTTTAATATATAAGGTATTGTGCTCTTCTTTAAAAATTTTCCACTTTCCAATGTCCACTTTTATTTAATAGACAATTTTTTGAATTTAATAAAAATAAAGTCAAATGAATGAAAATAAATTTTAGTTCAAATATGTGCAAAAATATTTTTCCATAAATTCTGAAATAATAAAAATATTGACTGTAAAATATTTTTTATTTATTTGTAATAATTGTTGGTTACTTTATCAAATAACATAAAATAATATTACAACAATAATACAAAAATTAATCAGAGTATAAATTGAAATTTTAATTAAAGAACAAATTTTTTATGAATTTTTGGTAACGCAGAATTTCCCGAAAATTTCAACGAAAAATAGAAATTACAAAGGCAAATAATATTTTTTTTTTAACCAATAAATCTAGGAATATATTTTAGTTATTTGTTTTGACAAAATATTTTTCTAGGATATCAAAAATTTAGAGAATTTGAAGGTAGGTAGAGTTTCCTAATGAATTGAACGGATTTATGAATAATTTTCATTTATTATTGGCTAACGCCATTTATAACAATAATTTGAACAATGTATGATTGGAAAATAAAAGTCCATCAATTGCCATAAATGATTAACAACCACAATCAAAAATATTCGAGTCAAATAAAAAGAAACAGATAATATTTGACTTCCTTTTATTATTTTGACTAACACAAAAATTAGGTGTTTGTTTTTTTATACATTATTTAACGAGAACAGGAATATGAAAAGTGGATAAAGAAAAAGGGGCGAAAAAATATACCATTGTAAAAATGAAATCTTTATAAATATAATATTTTATTCACCATCATAATAATAAAAGAAAATCAACGTGTAAACAAAGAATGGTAGAAAAAAAGAAATCACACGCATCCTTTAAAATCAAATCAAATCAAAAAATCACAGAATATTTTTTCTCCTTTTTTTTTCATTTCTTTTATTTTCTTTTCTGTTTTCTTTATTTTTCTTATATTTTTTTTCCATTCTTTTTTTTTTTTTGGAGGGTAAATCACATTACACATTCTTCTGCTTGACAGACATCCTTTTGGTAGGTACCTATATACCGTATTTCTTAAACATAAACGCCTACATTATACGTATAACAGTCATCTACGTCTATGTTTCCGTCTTATACAAAATATTTATATAACATTTTTTTTTTATTTCAAATAATTCATGCTTATATTTTCTATTCCTATTTTTTTTTTTTTTTTGTAAGATATTTTCTCTTATTATATAAAAGAAATAAATAAATAAGAAAAAGAAAAAAAAAAGTATGTAACATTTTTCTTACCTTTCTAAATCTCGTTTCTTTCTTCTATCTTGTATCAATGCCTCAATACACAAAACAACAAATCGATTATCACAAGAATAACGTTCTTGATCTAATAATTTATTACCAAGTAGACTACTAGCTAGTCCAACTTTATCAGATGATGCTGAATGCCATGCATCACAATATGTATCCATTGCACGTTCACCACTTGTACTTGAACCGTGCCAAATTAATTTTTGTGGCCTAAATAATGTAAAATAAATTAAAATTTGTACATTTTTTTTTTTAATTCTAATTTTATTTCTTTCTCTTGTAAACGCAAATACAAAAGAGAACAATTTAAAATTTATTCCAGGAATAAAATCCAACAAAATTTGGGTCATGTTTATAAAAAAAAAAGAATGTCTAAAAAATAAAAAGAAGAATATGAAGACGAAAAAGATAAAGAAAAGTTTGGAAAACTCTTTTTCAAACAAGACTTTTCAATTATCTCTTCCATTAAATTTCTACTTTTTTTTTTATTTCTTACCATGTTATATCTGTTAAAACATTTTTTCCACTGAAACTATAGATTCTTGGTGCTTGCAAAAAGAATCCACCTTGTCCATTAAATATACCATTCCATGAATTAAATAGGACATCACCTCTTGTATTCACAACTGGTAGATCATGTTCAGATGATCGAACAATTGTATCGAGATTTTGTATTCTGTAAATTCAACCAAAAAATATAAAATAAAATAAAAATGTTTTAAAATAAATGGAGGGAAAATGGCGAAAGGAATTAAATGCGAGAAATAAATTTTAAATTAAAGAATTAATTAGAGGATTATTATTTTGTACATGGGATTGATTGTTTGTTGTGATGATTTTTATTTAATTCGCGACTAGACTTAAAAAAAAGAAGGAAAGGGATTGTCCAATATGAAAGATAAGAACATTAAAAATAAATCTCTTGACATTTCTCTTAGGAATTAAATTAAAATCTAGGCGAGACGGTCAATTTGGGATCAGGTCTTGGGTACAGATAAAACAGAATTTAGGATTAAACATTAAAAAAGAAAAAAATAATAATAAAGTTTTATGAACAAAAAAGTAAAATGTTTGATCCCTTTAAATTAATTATGCTTCACTTGCATATAATTCATGTCTTTGATTCTATTCAATTTTTATCATTTAATTTAATTTGTTTTCATTAAGTTTCTTTGTATTTTTGTAAAAGAATTATAGTTTATCGTTGGAATTATTATTCAAAGAATAGAGTTACTTTTCAATTCTTCGTCATTCTAGTAAATCAAGCGATCACAATTTTATTGAATTAAAAAGTATTTTATAAAACAATTTTAGAAATTTTATTTTGTTTAATTTTTTTAATTAATTAATCAAAATTGTCATTGAGCTTGAAAATTGAAATCATTCAACTTTTTATTTTTTTGTTTTTTGATTATTTTTTTTGTTTGAGAGTTTTTTGCATTTGCAGTTTTTGTATAAATTTATTTCTATAGAAGAATTTAATTTAATTTAATTAAATAATATATTGTAGTATTGTTCTATATAATGTAGAATTTTAGAATTGTATTTAACTATAATAAGTATATTACTTTATAATGTCTTAAAATATAATTAACTTAATTAATTATATCAAATTTGTTCATCTAGTTTTCAGATGTTCAGTCACCGCACACGAAAGCTTAATTGGAAATTGTTATTAATGCGATGCTGCAGATAATTGGAAATATGTTTTCTCTTATATTAGACGATACATTATTATTATACATAATAATTTGTTATATAATTATTTAAAATTCTGTTTCAGATGGAATTTTTGTTTCTTGTAATAAATATTTATTTAAATTGATAGAATTTATGATTGATGAAATTTTATACTTTTAATTGTTTTATTAAATTCAAATGTACGAAATAGTAAATTGAACTAACTGATGTCAGGGCAAAGCTGGAAAATAATTGAATGGATTTTGAAAATAATTCAACAACACAGCTTAAAACTTCCTTGACATTTATTAGTTGTTTACGTTTTTTTTTAAATATGTATATAAATTTGGGTTAAAAGTTATTTTTGGTTGAACTTAATTTTCACTTTAAAATAACAAAATTTTGTTTTTCTTTTTAAACAAAATATTTTGATTCATGGAAAGCTAATAAAAAAACACAATTAAATAAAATAATTTAAGCTTTTCTATTGAAGTCATTATAATAATCAGTTGAAACTTCTTGAAAAGGAAGACGAAGTAATTGAACATATTTTTCCAATTTAATGGTACAAATCTTCAAAAAAGTAAAACCCTTTTTTATGGAATAAATTTTTCATTATCTTAAACCGACAAAATGTAAAAGTTTATTATTTCAATGTAAAAAAACATAAACAGCAAAATGAATGTCGATTATATAAATTATAAACAACTAACAACAACAAATAATTTTAACAAAAAAAAAAAAAAAAATAAGGGGAAGAAGAAGAATAAAATGAAAAATAAATTTTCAAACCAAAAAATATTTTCATGATCTAATTTTGTTAAATTTACATTATTTTTTGTTGCTCGTTAGATTTTAGATGGATGATGATAAAATTTTATTCATCTCAACTCAACTCACAAAAACAAAAAAAAAAGGAAAAAAAAAAAATAGAATACACAAAACTAAATCAAAAACTTTTGTCTATTTAACTTAAATGCATTAAAGTTTTCCTCAAACATTTTACTCTGTATATATTTTTTTTTTTTTTTTTATTTTCTTAAAATAAAATGGGGGAAAATTTTATAGAATTTAAAGTTTTAGTACAAAATAAGTAAGAAGAAGATGATGTAAAAAAATAAAAATAAAAGAGAAAATGAAGATGAAGATGAATAAGAAGAATATAGTTAAATGTGGTTCCGTTTTCCTAATTCTGTGGTCAGTTAGTTTGGATTATAAATAAATTTATATATATATATAGTAAACGAGATTGAATAAATCCAAATTAGTTAAACTCTCATCGTATGTATATATTTTAGTTTATAAACGAAAGAATGGTGAAATAGTAAAAAATAAAATAAAATTAGAAACAAGAGGTAGAGTGGAAATGAGATAGAATGAATTAAAGAATAAGTTTTTGATTATCATTCGTTAGTATTATAGCTTAATTAATGTCTTAAATAAAATTAAAATGGATAAAACTTTTATATCTATGTTATATAATTTGTTGAAAATTTTGTTGTTATAATATCATTTAGGTACCTAGCTGATAGAAAAGCTCTAAATGTTCCTAATAATCCAGCCCTTCTGGCTTGACGATAACAAGCAAAATCAGCTCCTCTAAGACCTTGTAAATCACCTGTAAATGGTTCATTTAATGCCGCTATCCTTAGCTGGAAAATAAATTTTTATGTTCAATTAGTTATGTATTTTTTTAATCATTAATTATAAAATCATTTTGTAAACAGGAAGAAAATATTCTGTTTGTAATAAAAACACAAAAATTATTGATGAAAATTTAAAAAAAAGAGAAATTGTAATCAATTTTGTCAAAAATCCTTAAAAATACCAGACAAATTAATCATTGGTACTATTACAGAACGTAACATTTTTCAATTCTTAAGTTACAATTTTTTTATAAAATTTATTTTCTTTAAAAATTTTGAAACAATTTTCTAACTTTGAAAAAAGAAAAAAATCTTGAAATTGAATTTTTTCCTTCTTAATATTTTATTTTCTGTTTTCTTTATTTTTTGTTCTACCAGAAAATAAGAAGAAAGAAGAAAAAAAAAACAAAACCGAACGAAACCTTCGTTCTTTACCAATTATTTACTTTGACAAAAGATTTTTTTTTTCTTTCTTTCTATTTGATATTTCTTACCATTTTCGGATACCACTTCTTGTTAGCAAAAAGGAAAAGAAGGAATTTTTTATTGTTATAAAATATTTTAGAAGAGAAAAAGTTTAGTAAAAATCATCCTTTTGAAACCAAAAGAAAATTTAATTATTTTACCCAAAAAGATGGAAGAAAAAAAAAAAGAAACAAAATAAGAAAATAAAAGAAAATATATTTTCGTGACTGATTTTGACCAAATGAAAAATTCTATCTTTATTTTTATAGGACTCAAGTTACATGTAGGCATTCCGTAAGGACGTTTTACATTGTATGATTGTGAATTCTTTTTTGTTACAACAATTTACTCATCACCTCGAAGAGGGAACCTTTTTTTCTTGTTTCACTCAATGTTCAGATCAGTTCAAATATTTTAATGATTTTTTTAATTAAAATTTAATTTACTAAATTTGTAAATTATTTAATTAATTTAGAAAAATTTACTTACTGAAATATCTGTTATCGCTTACCTTACATTTATCCAATTGTAAAATTTTGACAGACAAATTATTTAAAGGCAATCAATAATAATTAGGATTAGGAAAATGTAAAAGAAAAACGCAGAAGAAAAGGAGAAGAAGAAGAACAAGAAATTGATAAAGAATTTAAATTTAATTGACTTTTAATAATAAAAATGAAAAAAAAGTTCAATCCTTAGAATTGATCTATTTCCCAGTAGATAAAGAAACATTTTCTTTTACTTCCTCTTCATTTTTTTTTCTTTCTTTCTTTTTTTTTGGGTCTTGATCTGAATAATTTAAAAGAGTTGAAATTGAGTGATTTACGTGTATTTTTTTTGGCTATCTCTCTCTCCCTTTCCCTCTCTATCCATCTCACTGTATATTTTGTATACAGATAATAATATATATTTTGTGGTTTATCTATGGTTTTACATCAAAGTCCGAATTATTTAAATTTAATTTTATATATTTTATTCTACGTAATATATTTTCTTTCATTCTTTATTTTCGTTTCGTTTCGTTTTTTTTCCATTTTCTTTTCTTTTCATTTTCTTTTACTAGAAAGGGTAAAATAGAATATATATATATATATTTTTAAAGGGTTTTGAATATTATGGATGATTTTATATCATTTGAATATTGACATATAAATAGAGAAAGATCAATTTTCTATTTTGTACTTTTATATATTCTATGAAAAATAAAATTTATATAACTCACCGACTCATACTCTGGTGATATTGTAAACTAAAAGGGACGCATGTTAAAGAAAAGTATAAGTAAAAATATGAAGAATGAGAAAAATACAATTTTATTTCTTTTCTTTTCTATTGCTTTTTTTTTTAATACACTTAAAAGATTTAAATCTGTTAAAGAGTGTGATGGATCTCTGTCAAATGAATAAATATAAAAAGAAGATGAAGAAGAAGAAGAAGAAGAATAAGAAGAAAATGATGAAAAATAAGTAGAATGAAAAGAATGTAAAGCGATCCAAACACTTCTTTCATTCATCGTGTAAAATGTAAAATAATAAAAAAAAAAAATGTAAAGTTGAAGTAAAAATAAAATATGGTGTGAGATTGAAATAATAAAGCACATTGGAAGGTCGAATAACGATTTATTAGGATACAACCCAAAAAATATATATAACTCAAAAATTTGGAAATATTTAAATTATATAATTTAAATAAATTGATGACGGTCTAAAGTTGAAGCCTTTTAAAAGCTCGTTATCATTTTTAAAATATTGTTGATAACGCATAACAATAACACGCGCTTGATTTTCCTTTAATGGTTTTGCATTATTTTTTCATGCATAAATGCATTTATGATTTTAAAGAGTTTTTATTTATTTATTTCCACACAATTTAAAAAATTGTTTCCACAAAATGGTGATATGAAGAAATTGCGGATAACGAAAACCCTCGTCTCTTTTGAATTGAATTTTATTTTAAATCTTATTGATAAAATTAATATTGGTTGAACATATTTCAAGCAATCAACTTTATCAAATTCTAAATTGTGCCTTAAACAATTTTCATTTAGAGAAAAAAAAAACGGCTTAACAATTTCTAAATCTTGGGATCAAAAATTTTTGTTTTGAATTTTTAATAATTTTATTTTATTTATTTTATTTTAGTTTATCTTAAAATAAAAGTTAAATTTTCAAATTCTATTTTCTTGTTTACGTTTACTTTAACCGATATAATCGAAATATCTTATCAGCCATAATAAGAAGTAAACTAATTAAAATTTGTTTAGCTAAACGATTAAATGCGTCAAAACAATGAAGTTAAGTCCAAAAATTAAGTCAATAAAAATGTAGAAAAATTGAAAGGAGAAGAAGACGAAGATGTGAAAAAAAGTAAACTTTACAAAATTTTGATGGACGGATTTTTTCAAAAAAACAAAAATTTACATCTTTTCGTATCTTCTCTCAACATCTCTGTTTTGGAATATTTTTTTTTGTTATTATAAAATTCTTCAAGAAAGACTTTCCTTTCAATTTGATGAAAAAAAAAAAATGTTTACTTCAAAAAAATGTAAGCAATCAAGTGAAAAATAAAAAGAAATTCAAGTTTTTAAAGAAATCATATAAATAAATAAGTGAAACTTACCGATGGTCCTTCAACTGGTTGTGGTACATTATTAATTAAATTGGATGCTTGTAGGTCTGGTCGTGGTGGTGGTGCTACCGTTGTTGGTGGTGATGGTGTTGCGATAGGCAATAACGTACCCAACTGAAATTGATTTTCAAATAAAAAATATAATACATTTTTTATTCCCTTCGCATTTTTCTTTATTGTTTTTTAATAAGCGATTTTTTTTTTTTTTTTATTTTATTTAAAGAAAAGTTCAGAATGTAATGTACGGGACGGAAGTTCAGAGAAAAAAAAGAGAGAGAGAGATAGAGAAGGAAAAATGAATCTTAAGATTATCGAAATCATCTTTTTATTATTATTATTTTTCTTTCTGCCTTTTAAGACTTCTTATACTTCAATATTATGTTATTATTATTTTTTCTTTTCCGTTTCCATATTTTCCTTATATTTTCTTTTTTTTTTGTGTTTCTTTTCTCTTTTGCTTTTTTCATATATATAAAACATAATTGATTCAGTGAAGTGAGTCCAAAAGTATTTTGTTTGAAAAATAATCATGCGGAAAATAATTTTCTTCCTTTTCCTCGATTAAAATTTTTCATTTTTTTTTTTTTGATAAAAAACGAATATGTTTTTTTTTTAACTTGGTCTCAGGTTTTTCTTCTTTTTGCTTTTTTTTTTTTACAAAGAGAATTAAATTATTTTCATCTTTTTGTTGTTCTTGTTCTTGTTGTTGCTGTTGCTGTTGTTTTTATTGTTATTTTGAACCTTATTAGAAGATAAAACAATTTTTCCTTGTTTTTCTTTTTTTTTGTTCTTCAATTTGAACAGAAAAAAAAAATGGGGAAAAATGAAGGCGGGAAACAAGAAGGAAACAAATGGGAACGATTGTCAAGATCTTTATCTCCTTTATCTTTATATCGTCTCCTTTTTTTCCATTCTTTTCCTTATTCCCCATCTCCTACATTTTCTTCTGCGGGTACAAAAGAAACTAATTTTTTTCTTAATAGAAATTTCTTAATAAAAAATCAAAAACAATTGAAGGAAAATTTACATTTAACATTTTCTGTACAACTAAAAATAATAATTGGAATTCAATATCTATAGTTTTTTTGAAGTATTCCCTATTTTTATTTCATTTCAATTTATTATTCTTGAGATGAGATTAACGATTGAAATAAAGAAATAAAAAGCGTTATCTTCTATAAGAAAAGTTAAAAGGAAAGATATGCGGGAGCAAAAAGATCAAATCCTTTAATAAAAATAGTTTTTCTTCTTCTTGCTTTTTGTTTATTTTTAATTTATCTTTTAAGAAATAATTGATGGAAAAACTTATCTTTCTTCCTCTTTTTTTTTCATTTTGTTATTTTCAAAGACAATTTGTTCTGTTTGTTTATTTTTCTTTATGTTTTGTAGTTGTGTTTTACAAGTAACAAGAGCAACACATTACTTTTCATTTATTTATTAAAAAACTTCCTCTTATTATTCAAATTCTAACAATGATGTTGAAATAGTACAGCAGGTATAATTTTTTTTTCTAACTAAGGGCAAGTCAATCTAATAACTGTGTAACCATTAGACAACTTGAAAAGTTGTTTTATTAAAACTTTTATTTATGTCGGAAGTCCTTAGTCCTTATAGAGAAATGTTTTACAATAGAAAAGTGCATGGATTTTTAAAACAATCTTCTTCTATTTCCAAAATGAAAATATACTTCAATTTATATATTATTGTAAATGTACTTCATTTTGTATTTAACTTATGTCTTTTCTTTTTTATTTTCTTTCTACATGATTTTTAGTAATGTATTAAAGCAACATCATTTATTCAAGATTTTCTATTTTTAAACATTGAAAATATATTGTTTAACGTGACATTGTATTTCTATAGAAGAATTGTTAAAATTGTAAGTTTTCATTTAACTTTAAATAAGAAGAAATACAATAGTTGCATCTTTAAATATAGAGATACAGATATTGACGACATCATGAACACAATTGTAATACCAACAGAAAATATAAAATCATATTCAATTTTTCTCTACGTAAAAATATTTTACAATTTTCTTTCTAGAAATTCCATATTTCTTCGTGAATTTTTGTTTTTATATCGATTTGTTTATTATTGTCCTTTGTTTCAATGTGAAAACAGAATGTATTGATTTTGACACAAAAATATTTTACTTATTTATGAAAAGCCAATTATTATAAAAAAGCGATTATTTGTTCTTTTTTTTTTGTATCCCAAATATTTTCCTAAGTTTATAATGCTGCTTTTTGTTTTTGGTCTTATATAATGATTTCTGAATTATCTGAAATCTCTGAATAAACTTATAACTAAAATATTAAACAAAGTTTGTCTTAAACTTGTATCTAATAACAAAAAATATATATATATATATGAATACATAATACACTGATAATTTCAGTTTCAGGCCAATAATCGCTAATAAGTTAATATCCAAGTAAAATCCTTTAATAATCTCTTCCTTATTTATCTTCAAAGAAGCTTAATGTTTCTTGTACCATCTCATAATATCTCAAAATATCTTCTTTGTTTATGAGAAAAAATGGTTTTTGTTTTTCTTTTTCTTTAAATTTTTAAAAATTTACAAATTTGCTTAAATCGAGACCAAAATTAACAAACATATATTTTTCAGTGTATCAATTAAAGAAAAAAAAAGACGGTAGAATATAGAAGAAAATTTATATAATGGCGGGGGAGAATAAAATCCATACAATTCTAAAATATTTATTTTAAGCAATCTTATTATCTGTCTTATACTTAAAATTATTTATTTTAATATTTAAATTAAAACAATAAAGAAATAATATTATTATTTTGCTTACCGAAATATATTGCCATCCTTTATTCACTCGAATTAATAATGCTTCCTCGTCAATAATATAAGCGATTGTCCCAACTTGACTAACTGAAGACATCTATCGTTTTGAATAAAAATGACAAAAACGATAGAAATGAAAAAAAAAAAAATATAGACAGGATCAAAATCAATCAATTACAGAAAAAAAATTTAATATTCTTTAATTATTTGAAAGAAAATTGAAAGAACAAAAAAGAAAAATAATAGAACGGAGGAAAATAAATAAATAAACAGTTGAAAATACGAATAAATTACAAATTAAATAAAATGCCAATATTTTCATTTTCTTTCTTTTCTTTATTTTCTTCTCGTTTTCTTTTCCTTTTGTGTTCTTTCAACAAAAGAAAGAGAGAGAGAGAAAGTGTAATAGAATGAAAACAGAAAGAAAAGTCAAATATTTAGAATAAATTTTCCTTAATATTGTTTTCTTATATTCCGAATATTATTTGTATTTTCTATATACAGAAAAAAAAAAAAATCTTACCTTCGTCATTGAGTCTGTATTCTGGAACGTGACTGCTCCAGGCACAATTTTTGTATTTGTAGGCAATGATCCGTAGGATGATGGAATTCCTTCTGTTTCGCCTATATAACCAGGTCCAGGAGGACCTATAATACAAAAATAATATAAATGTCATTGATAAATAGATGATAATAAATTGAAACTTAAGAGAGAGTTTTTCATTTTATATAAATAGAGAATTTTTATTATGTTTTTCTTTTTAGTTGACTTAAGGTTTTTGGCGGAGGTTTAAAGGGAACGCAGATGAGAGAAAACAAAAAACTTGAAGAAAAATTAAATGGAAATTTCCTTTTTTTTATTTTTATTTTCCTTGTAAATATTTTAGGCGATTGATTTTTATTTTATCTCCTCTTCTACATGATTCCACTATAATACTAAGATTTTTCAGTTTGAGGGGGATTAGCTTTTCTTTTTTCCTTTCTTTCTTTATATTATTTTATTTTATTTTTTCGCAATGAAAAATTAAAGGGATTTTCTATTCGAATATCGTAAAATCGAAAAGTAAAGAAAAAATAAAAGAGATAAATGTGCGTATAAATTATGCATGCAAAACATGATTAAGATATTTTATTGTCTATAATAAAAATATATAAAACGTATGAACATTTGATAAAATTATTATTATATTCTTAAAGAAACAAAAGAGTAAAATGAAAAACAAAAAGAAGGTAAACAAAAGCCATATTAAATATTATAATAATAATAATAATAATAATAATAATAATAATAATAATAATAATAATCGAAATATTAACTTTATTCTAGGTACATATTATACATCTTAGAAGTAAGGACCGTAATGTTCAACTGTAGAAGAAAAATGAAAATTTTGAGCATGCACAATATTATTATTCAATTAAAGTGTTATTAAGGAAAAATTTATTGACTGATAGTGAAAGGTTCCGAGTTCAAGTGTCGGTTGTGGCATAATATTGTGGCCTGTTGGCTGAGTACACATATGTTAAATCATTTACAAAACCAATAAAAATTGTTATCGTATAAAACTAAATGGAAGACTCTTTAAAAAAACGATTTTGTAAGAATTTCATTTTAGTTCTGGTTGAAATTACGGCCCTTAAAACAAAATTTATATGGGAAATAAATTATTTTAAGTTTACAAGTAAAAATTGTTAAGTTTTAGAAAAATTTACATAGTTCAATACTTTTAAACAATAATAATAATAATTATGCATCAAATTTTCTGTTTAATTATTGTATTTAAGAATGTAATATTATTCAGTCACGTCCTTAAGAATCGTAAATCTGTCTATTAAGTAGAAATTTAAAGAAGAACAAAGGAATGAAAAAAAAAACGTACAAAGATGTATACACACACACACACATACCCACACTCACCCACAATATATTATTATTAAATTATTCCCAGATACCGAACAAATAGATTTTATTTTGGGTCTCTCCTTTATATTTATCGAGGATAAAACCAAATACGTATAATTTAACTTTATAAAACCATCAGGATATTTTAACCAATAGAAAATTAACGTTAAATGGATGCCAGAATATAAAAAATAAAATAAAGATCAACCCGTATCAAAAAAAAAAGAAAAAAGAAAACAACAATAGAAGACCAACAAAATATGAGACAAAAAAAAAAGAAGAAGAACAGCGGTAAATATGTTGGTCTTTTTGTTTGAGTTAAAAAAAAAATCTAAAAACTTTAACCTTTAAATATTGAAACTTTCATAATAAATCTAAAAGTAATTAATTATTTTTTTTTTGCGTATCCTTCCTTCTTAGTTTACTAAAATCCTGTCAGCATTTTCCCAACATTCCCGCCCCTATAAACACATTCAGCCACAAGAGTACACACTTAAATGAGCTACTGTTTTTGTTGTTGTTGTTGTTGTTATTATGAAACGATATTGTTAACATTCCGAAAAGCACCCCCATTTGACTTATAACAGTCTTCTTGTATTACCACTCTAAGTAAGTAAAAAACACCTAAAAACCGACATTTGCAAAAAGAAGTAATTTGCGGTTCTTTCTTAAAGAAGAAAAAAAAATTTCTAGTTTCTTTTTTTTTTCTTCTTTCTTTCTTTCCAACTTTCTTTCCTATATATTCTTATTGCTCTTGAGAAACGAAATGAAGAAACGTGAATGAGGAAAAAAAATGTTTTTTTTTTACATTTTTGTATTGTAGACACGAAAAGCATTGTACAAAAAGAAAATGTGAATAGTTGAAGAGATAGAGAGAGCGAGAGAGAGAGAGAGAGAGAGGTGAAGGGGAAAACTTATATAGTATAATATAGGTATATATTCGATGACAGGTTTAAGATAAATGACTATGCAGGGAATAATAATAATCTCACACGTTTTGCTATTCATTGTTTTACCGGAAGTATTTTCCTGTAAGTCCTTAAGATGTTTTAGTTCTCTTAGTGCTTTTAGTTCATCTAAACTAGAGCGACCTCCTCCATTAAAAGGGATTGAAAGCATGAACGCATTAAATTATTATTATTATTATTATTATTGTTTTAAATAAAAACAAAACAACAAAAATAAATGAATCTTTTATTATGTAAACATATTTTTACTTAATCTAAATGAAGCTTAAAATTTTTAGAATATATTTATTTTTAAAAAAACCAAAGAAAAATTATTCACATAAACTTTTATTACTGAATATTTTACGAACTTTGACGTATTAATCAATAAATAATAAATTATGACAAATCTTTTAATACGTTTTTGAATTTTGTATAAAGTTTTTTAATAATTTAATTAATGCTTGTGATATTTACTTTTATAACGATTTTGTTATCCTTATCTTAAACTTTATCTAAATTAAGTAAAATATTTTGGAATTTTATGTTTAGTTCATTTTGTTTTATGGTTTTTGTGTTTAAATAATATTTTAAATTCTTACCTTGTTTACCATAATAATTTGTATCACCATAGAATGGCCCTCTAGCATCCATACCAGGTTCACCTTTAGGTCCAACAACTGATAAACCAGGTGGACCAGGTGGTCCTGGAACTGGTACATATGATACACCATCACCTGGTTTACCGTCACGTCCTGCCTCACCTTTATCACCTTTCACCTTTTATTTGAATATATAAAAGTCGAATATTAAATTATATTTTCGGTTTAATTTTATTCATAAAATTTCTATAAAGAAAATTTTCTTTAAATTTTATTGTTGTTGTTTCTGAATGAATAAATACAGAAGATTTTTGAATGAGTTTATATACTGATGTATGTTTTTTTCTTCTAAGATTTGTTTTTAAAGTCACTTTAAAAATTTTTTATTATATTTTTTTTTTTCGAATGAAAAACATAATTATATCCATTTACATTAATATATTCCTTGAAAATATATTTTGATGATCCTTTTACAACAATGTTACGTCTTAATAATCAATTTAAGGAAAACTATACACACACACATATATTATATATAAACGGTGTGTGTGCGTATGTTTTATGTTGACGTTGATGTTTTAGAAGGTATAATATAGAAGAAAGTAAAAATATTTAAATGTCTTATAATAACTTACTCCAGGTATCCCAGATGAATCACCCTTTTGACCTTTTGGTCCCAGATCACCTTTTGCTCCTACTATTCCCGGACGTCCCTGGTTATAAAATATAAGAGAATATTCAAGGTACAATAAACCATCAAATATATGTATATACAGCGTGGCAGAGAGATGCGATGGAATGGAATTTAAATTTAGATGTTAGTTTCAGATTTAATAAGAATAATGGAGTGTGTAAATTTCTTATGTATACCATAGGATAAAAAGGGTAGAATATGTAAAAAAAAAGAAGAAAGTAGAATGAGAAAACTTAAAAAAAAAAAAAAACAGAACAAAAAAGAAAACAGAAGAAAAGGTGAACACGCAACAAAAAACAGAAGGGTATGTAAAATGTGTGGAATGGACTAAAAAATTATTGTACTCTTCAAACTTTACCTTTGCATTCTACAGAATTGGTGGAGCATGAAAATAATTATTTTAAATGGTGAGAAATTTAAGAAAATGTTTCTTTCTTATCATTTTAATCAAACGAAAATTTGTAATATATTATTTGAAAATTAATTTCAACATAAATTATCAACTCAATTAAATTAAATTAAATGAAAACAAAAAGTATTAAAAAGATGAAATTAAAGTTAATTAATAAATATTTTTACATTGTCTCATATGTATTTGTAAAATAAATGAGCTTTTACTCAATTAAATTGATTTGTTAATAAATAAAATATTAAATAAATAAATAAATAATAATAATAATAATAATAATAAATAATTCTTACCGTCCATCCAATTTCACCGACACTACCAGGTTTTCCTGGGGGTCCAATAGTACCAGGTGTACCAGTTTTACCACGTCTACCTCTTAGACCTCGATCTCCTTTATCACCCTATAAATTATATATTATTATTATTATTATATAAAATATAATTTGAAAATTATTATACAATTTTAAGGGTTCTCTTCTATTATTATTATTCAATTATTGTATTTGTTTGTAGATGTGCCCCTTCTGAGATAACTTAAAAACTTTCACATTTTAAACAACAACAGCAAACAAAAAAAAAATGGGTTTACACAACATCAAATACAAAACACTACTAACGCGTTTTGTATTTCAACAAGCGACGAATTTGTTATGTTCTCTTATAAGCAATATTTATTTTAAAGCCGACAAACACCCAAGTGACCTAAAATCTCGTAATAGTTTCTTCCTTAATAATGATTCATATATATGTTAGTTTAAGACAATTTGGTTATTCAACATAAGCTTGTCAAAATAAAAACTTTTGATTATTTTTCTCAGTGAATTGATATTTTTATTTGACTGCGATGAATGAAAACTACCACTTTCATATAATCAGAGTATATGTTTGTAACTTTTAGTTTTATAAGAAAAGTTTTAATGAAAAATAAACAGGGTAAAAATATTAGGTGCGGAAACATAAATAATGTTATTATTAATTTTACATAAATTATAAAACCGAAAAATAATTTATAACATAACATCTTTATAACAGATCTTTAAAATCTTTTAAATGTTTAACTAAATTATAGAAAAAGACTTATGCGCCAAAAATAAAAAGAAAGGAACTTTTTAATTGTCGCATGAGAATCTTAAACTAAGGCAAATTTATTTATATCCGCAATAAAAAAGGAACGAATAATCAATCGGATACTTAAAATTAATTGAGTTGGTGGAATTATTTGGAAAACTTACTTTTGTTATATTGAAGGCATTGCCTTCCGAAAAATATGCAGCTGGTCCGGGCGGACCTTCTAAACCTCTTTCACCTTTTGGCCCAATAATACCACGTGGTCCTTTTTCACCTTTTTCACCCTTTTCTCCAGGTAAACCTGGTGATCCAATCATACCCATTGGTCCTGTATCTCCAGATACCCCTGGTAAACCATCATAGCCGGGTGTTCCACGTGTACCTGGTAAACCAGGTGGTCCAGCTTGACATTGACACTCCGTTGTATTTTTTATGTCAGAATAAACTACAGTACCAGGAGGACCGGCTGGCCCTTCAGGTCCAGAATCACCTTTAGGTCCTTTATCACCTTTAACACCAGCTACACCAGACAAACCTGATAATCCAGGATTTCCAGGTGTACCTTGTTCACCCTTTGAACCCGCAGGTCCATGTGGACCTTGATGACCCTATTTATTGCATAATATTTAATTAGAAAACTATTTTATAATTTCATATATTTTAAAAGTTTGCATTCGATTTTCCAAATAAAAAAACGGAAACTTTTTTTTTTATTTGAAAAAAAAAAAAAATAGTTTTAATTCTAGAAAGTTTATTCACAGCAAAGAGAAGTGGAGGGAAATGGAAGATTACAATGAAAAAAAATTATTTGTATTCAGAATAAAAAAAAAAAGAAGAAGTTAAATGTGAAGTTTCGAATTAAACAAATCGAAATTTAAATTTTTAAGCTAAAAGTTGAACTTTTACACAAAACAAGCGCACAGAAGTAAAAGAATAAAAAAAAAAATATGTAAAAATAAAACTAATACAAGAAAGAATCGTTAAAAGTTTCTTCTTCTTTTTCTTTTATTCTGCTAAAAAAGTTTGGAATGTGGAATTCCGCGCACATTCCCTTTCGGAAAAGCTAAAGAAGAAAAACAAAATAAAAGAAAATTGGTGAGGTAAAATAATTTCCTTGAGTCAGGTATTAAATTTCATTTTCTTCTTTTTTTTTGATCCACTTTTTGACAAATGCACCTTTTAATTTTACTTTAAAAATTTATTGGTTTAAAATTTTGCTTTTTCCGTTTCTTTCTTTTTTTTTTTGTTTTTATAAGGAAACGAGGGCAAAAATAAGTGTGAAATTTTAAGAGGATTGCATGCAAATATTTTTAAAAACCATTTATTATCAAATAGGTTTTTAGTATTTTTTTTTTCTTCTTCCTGTTCATGAATTTAAATAAAATATTTTTTTATAGAAATGAGAAAATATTGGGAACAGAGGTTAACGAGTTTTTGTATATGAAAAAGACACTGAATTGCATTATAGAATAAAAAAAACGAATGTAGGTTATAACTAATTTACCACATTTTTCTTTTGTATATTCGTTATTCGTGGAATTGGAATTACTTTAATAATTAAATACTTTCAGAATAAAATATTCAAATTTAGAGTTTCTTTAAAAATAATTAAAACGCTAATGCGTCGTATCCTGTAACAACAACATTAGTTGGACAATATCGAGATTACTTTATGTGAGTTATTTTTAATTTACTCAAATTTTTGGCACACACGTTTTTTTTTATTGTTATTCTATATTTTGGTAGATTAGTACAGTATAATATGTGATACCCAAAAATATCTAATGTAATAAAATTTTAAAAGGGAAGAACATATTTTCACTGTTTGTATAAAAATAAAGAATAATGATAAAATAGTACAAACCCTGTCTCCTTTTGTACCCGTCAAACCTGGATCACCTCTTTCTCCTTTTGATCCGGGTGTACCTCTCTCACCAGACAAACCTGGATCACCTTTTTCACCTGTATCTCCTTTGGGACCAGCACTGCCACCACGCATTCCATGCATTGTGATCAGTGATTCCTAAAGTAAAAATAATTTTTTTTTGTTTTATTTTTCCTTTTATAATTTTTTCTCTTATTGTGGATGAATTTTTAATCAAAAAAAAAAAGTAAGGTACATTTTTTATAATTATATTGATAAGAATGAGAGACATTATTGGACGAGGATACCAAAAATTTACGAAATATTTTTTTTAAAATGAAAAATAAAAAACAAAAAACCCGGATAATCGAGAATGAATTTTTTTGTTTTATAAAAACGGATTGAAAAATAGTACAGCCCATTTTTGATATCAACGTCCAATACTGTTAGAAAATGTATATTTTTTATAGAAGCAGTTTTCATTTAATTTCTATTCCTATGCTTTTAGCAATTTTATTTTATATTTGTTTCATTTTACTTTTCTGTTTTTCTTCTCGTTTATTTATTTTTTTTTCTTATTTTTTTTTTATTTAATCCATTTGAATGGTTTTTCTTTTAAGAAAACAGTCAACAAATATTTGTCATCCAATTAAAATTGTTTATCTACAAATTAGAAAATTTGTATGTTGTCTTCAACTGTTTTATATTTTCTTTTCTCCTTTTGTTTTTTTTTTGTTATTTATTTATATTTGTGCTTGTCTTGATGGTTTTTGTCTTTATCTGTATTTATATTTTTGTCATTGAATTTAATAAATTGAACTTTTTCTTTACTGATGATTTTCATAGAAAAAAAAACAAATGATTTATTTATACAGATTTTTATATCGTCATTTTCTATAGGTCACTTTAATTTCAAATCATTAAATTTATTTAATGATTATATTTAACTAACAACCTGCTTCTATAAAAATTACCATTTTTTTATACCTTAAACATCCTTGATGGATTCCAATTTATCTATTAGAAGAATGCATGAAATTGTATATTATCACTCAAATATTAGTAACGTTAAACCATAAACAAAATTACTTTAAATTTGAATAAATAAAAAAATGTATAACGTTGATAAACAAAAAAAAATTATAAAATTCATCATCAAACAACTTTAATGATTTTTGACCAAACAAAAAAAAAAATTAAAGGAATGAAAAGAAAGAAGATTAATAAAGACAAATTAAAGGAAGAAAAAAATTCAACGTACAAATTATTTAAAAAGTGGATTTCAAATAAAGGAGAAAAAAGGAAAAAGGACGGCACATTTTGACGAATGTTTTAAAAACAAACAAAAGTAAAAAAGAAAAAATAAATAAAATAAAATAAGAGTGAACATATAATGGGTGGCATTAAATGGGATGAGTGAGGGACAATATTTTTGTTGTTTAGTAGGGTGAATGTAAGGACTAAAATGTGGGTCGTTTCAATCTTTACACACAAACAAACAAAACCGAAATAATAAAAAAAAAAAAATTGTATCAAAAAGAACAACAAAATTTATATAATTTTTTTTTATAAAAATGGTGAAAATTTCGTGATAACAAACCATGGAAAGTTGAATAAATATATTTTAGGAAAAACTACAAACAAGAAAAAAAAAAAAGAAAGAAAGAAAAAAAAAAAAAACAAGAATCTAATAAATGCTTTTATGAATTCTGAAACCTTTTTTTTTTTTGTTTTTTTATTATTATTTGAGTAAAAACTGAAACTGAAAATGAAACTTAAAGAAAAAATAATTTTTGTTTTTTCCCCCATTTTATTTTGTTTTTTTTGTGCTTAGAACACTTCGGGCAGTATTTCTTCTTCTTTATATCTTTTTTTTCTCTATTTCCCTTTTCTCCCCAATAATTGAGAATATTTATAGAAATTAACTATTTACTATTGAGTTTCTTTAAAAAATTTTAACTTATCAATTTAGCCCTTCTTTACTATACTTTATTTCCATCACACCACAACCCACCACACCGCACCACACCATTCTTTATAAATTTTTTTCTCTATTCGGTATTCTTCAATATACAAGAAAATATTTGTGAAAAGTTCGATTTTCTGTTGCAATTTTAATACACTTTATTTTCATGGTAAGTAAAAGGTGGTTAAGTGTGTACAGATGGGTAGATGGAAGTAAAAACTTCTTATAATAACGTTGCCGATTGCCGCGTATATACTTAAAAGGTAAATGCATGGATATTTTATGAAAATTAGGGGGTGAAAGAGAAAAATCGTTACATATTTTTGTTGTTACTGTTACTGATGTTGATGTTGTTGTAATTGTACAAATTTATTTTAACAAGATTTTTTTTAGTTAGACGAAAAAACTACTTTGATTTATGTTGTATGCAAGTATTTCTATATGTGTGTTAGGATATGTGCATACATTATGTTTACGTCATACTCATGAATGTATTTGTAATAAGAATGAGAAAATTCACTGGAGGCTGGCCTAATTTTATTTCTGACAAGAAAAATGTGTTTCTAAAATAGTTTTTCTTATGTTACAACATATATGTGAGTGTGAGTGTGTATGTGTCTACATTTTATTTCATACTTTAAAGGATATTTTTATAAGCCAGTAATGTGAAAAATGATATAAATGAATTTTGAAATTCAAATACATGAAATGCAACTTTTCTTATTTTTTCTCACTTTATGCTTCTCTTGTATAAATATTTAAATTTTTTTTTAACTCTTTTTTTTTTCTTTTGTATTTACCTTTTAGCGCGTTATCGTGTTAAAATTAAATAAATCTTAAAGTTTGTTTTTTCCTCCTCTCTCTCTCTCTCTCTCTCTGTCTCTCTGTATGAATAATAAAATATTTTCGTCTGACTTTTTCTTTAGACATAAAATTAAAACGATGAGAGACTTTTGTTTTTTAACTTTTGTTTTTCTTTACTTTTTTTTTTCCTTCTTCTTCTCTCTTAATTTTTGTTTGTTCTAAATTTTGTGACATACATTTCTGTTTTTGGTTGTGTTTACCTTTTAAATTTTTTATTAACCACTAACAAAAATAAAAGGTGGCTTTACTTTAATTTTTATTAAATAAAATTTGAAAGGGTTAATTTAATACTAATAAATCCTATTTTATTTATTCATTTTTTTAATTTACATTTCCACCAACCTCACTAACCTCACATTTTTAAAATAAAATAAAAAGGAAAAAAAAAGAGAAATGAAAAAGAAAACCAACCAATGTATATAACATTGGTGCGGGTTAGTAGGTTAGTAAATATGTATATATTTGTATAAATAACCGATTCCATCCAAATTTAAATTTTTAATCCATTTTACCATTCTGAGCATGAAATGAAAATCTCCCGCACTTAATACAAACATTCTATAAATTAACTTTTTTTTTTTTTTGTTTTTTTCTTTTACCATTTTTATTTTAAAATAATAATGAAATTGTTATTGTGTTTTCGTGTGCTTTACTATAACAGAATACAAATATAACATATATAATACAATAACAACAAACAGCAGTAACAACAGGAAAAAGAATAAATAAACTAAACTAACAAAAAAAAAAATTTCTTTGTCCTTTATTGAAAACGTTAACAGATCATAATATAAATATATACGTACAATACTATTCGTATATATACAACTATGGTGGGGTAGAAAAAAAGCCGGAAATAAGTTTATGTCTGCACTTGGAAAAACAAAATTTTACGTTTCCGTTTTGAAAGTTTTATAATAGTGACTGGGGCGCGAAATGAATAATATTGTCAATGGTAAAATTGTTATTGCAGAAGAAATTAAATTAAATCGTTTTATTTTTTTTTTATATTAATATTTTCAATTAAATATAATTAACTATGGGTAAATATGATGAAGAATTAATGGTAATTAAATGGGTTAGTTGATAAATTGTTAATAAATAATTAATGAATATTTTTGGTAACATAAAAATTGATTGTTTGTACTCACTTCATAATTTTCAGGAAGGCCAGGTGATCCGGGTGGTCCGGGTGGACCTATTAATCCAGGTAACCCATCAACACCCGGTTCACCTTTACTTCCTTGAAGCCCCTCGGGTCCAAGAGGACCAGGATCACCCCGGTCACCACGATCTCCTTTGGGACCAAGGGCACCGCGCTCACCTGGTACTCCTGTTGCACCCTGAAATTCATTGTTATAAATATTAAGAACAATTATTTTGAATTGTGATTGAATAAAAATTTGTAAAAATAATAAATTATCATCATTTTGTATTATTATTATGTTTATAAATTACCGTCAACCCAGGGGCTCCAGTTTTTCCTTCTTTTCCCAGCAGTCCTGGTGGTCCTCGCACAGATTCACGAAATAATTCGTCGTATTTTAAAAGATCAAGGATGGTTGTTGTATTACAACTACAATCACCTGGGGGACCTTTGAGACCATTTGATGGCATTATTTCCTACAAACAACAAAAAAAAAAAAAGGAAGCAAAATATAAGTATCCACATAATACACTTTAAGCGAGAACAATTTCTCTTTCTCTCTTTCTTTCTATGTATTTCACTTAGGGGACAATTACACAAAAAAAAAGAAGAATTTATTTGCGACAAAACACAGAAAAAAATAAAATAAAAGGTCATAATAAATACAAGAAACAAAAAAAAACATATATAAAAATTTCATCAAACTGAAAATGGACATTTTGTCATTGTCGTCGTCACAATCATTTTAAGACAAAAAAAAAAAAAAAAAACAAAAAGGAAAAATTACAGAAACAAAAAAAAAAAAAAATGGAAAATAATCTCTCTCATACAACATTCAGTTATTTTTTTTTCTTTTTTTTGATTGTACCTTTGGGAATAATTTCCTCTGTTTTGTAGAGCAATGCGGATTAAAAAACAGAAAAAAAATGGAAGAAATAAAATATTGTTAGTATTAAACATCATTATTTAAAAAACAAAACAATCGTGTAAATATATTTTCTAAGTGTTTTCTTTTCTATTTTCTAAAAAGTATTATTATTTAAAATTATTGTTTGTTTATTTTGAACTTTAAATAATTTGTTTAGCCTTGGCAAACCCATTAAAATTTAATCCGGATTATCAAATCAATTGTACAAACAAACAAACAATGAAAAAAGAAACACTAAAGTAAAATCAATAAGTTACTTAATTGACTATTTTATTGTCTGTTATATAGATTCTTTGTAATCGTGTTTAAATAATTGAGATACGAGAGTAGAATTTTATGATAATCCGGATCAACGGAGAGGAAAAAGTTAGAAAAAAGTTTTATATTCAGTTTAATTATTTCTCTATTTAATTTATATTCAATTTTAATTTTTCTTGATAGAAAGCTAAATATTTCTTCTTTCTTCTTATCAGAAAGTTAAGGTTAATCGATAAAATTAATTTAAATTGTAGCAATTATTTATAATGATTTTGTAATAATTAAATAGAATTTCAATCCATTGAAATTGCAAAGTTATACTTTTTTGTTTTAAAATAAAAATGCTTTAATTAAAATATTCAATTCTTCTTCAAATAATAATATTTGGTCAAGCGTATTGAAATGCAATTAAAATCGACATTCCTTGTTAATGTATAAATAGCCTTAATATACAATATACACAAAATAAAGGCTAAAGGCTTATACTTTAGTGTATACAGCTGATTTTCAATTAGAAATAATTTCCCTGTAATGTATTATTTCCCATAAATTATTTACAATATAAATATATAATATTGTTTGTGTGTACATACCGAATCACCAGATCCAATGTCAAAAGAATCAAATGATCTCTGGGGTCCAGGTATTCCAGGGGGTCCAGAAGGTCCTGGTGGACCAGGGGGACCAGGTGGTCCACGAATATTATCTCCTGGCAAACCCTATAAACATTAAAATATTTTATAAAATTTTCTTGTATTTTGGTACAAAACATATAATACAAAATTTACATAAACAAATAAATTAAGGTAAATATTCAAAATAAACTTTACATCAATTAGAAAATGCTTTTACCTTTAATGAATAATAATAATATATAATATGGATTTTCTATATGGAATGTAAATTAATGTATCCCTAAGGGTGTTTTGTCTAATTTTCTTTTTTTTTATTTTATTTTTTTTTTTTTTTGAAAGATTTAAGACAAAACCAGCTTCTAATAAATATTCACAATCTTCTACCATAAATAAATCCATTATTATATAAAATAAAAATAAAACTGACTATTTTATTAATTCGATTTGTACATTATATACACTATCTTTCTGATTGTCTGTCTATTTAATTTTGTCTACATCTGTCTTTGTTTATAAATTGTTTATCTGTCTGGTCTGACAGAAAATAAGTTTTAATCTATAGAGAAACATTTAAATATACTTTTCTTTTTCTTTTTTTTTTTTGTTTGTTTTGTTTGTTAGAAAAAATAAAATGTCTTTTACAGAAGGGGAAAACTAAATAATAAACTTAACTACGTAAAGGAAAATCTTTCCATTAAAATTCAAAAGAGAAACACAAATAATTTTTGTGTAATAAAAAAAGGAAGAAAAAAAAAATGGTAAAATGAAAAAGTAAAAGAAAAATGCCGGAAAGTTTTATTTTTTAAGAAGAAGAACATTAAAATAATAATAAAATAAAAAAAAAAAAATGAGTCTCATTTAAAACTCATTAGAAAACTCGTTTAAATTAAATAAAAACCAAAAATTTATATAATCCATTTAAGCATATATATAATTTTTTTTCAGGGTAGTTCAGAGTAGAGAGGTTTTACAAGGGGGATGATTCATTTCATTGAAATTGTCACAATATTTATAATAAACCACAGGAAAATATCTATTTGTATGGAATATTACTTGAGTTTTATAGGATACCTTTTAGAGAATCTTTAAATACTCGTACAATGTCTATGATAAGAGATTAGGGTTTAGTACGAGTTTGTAGTTAAAATTCTGTGAATGACGCTTACGCGTGATAAAAATTTAGAACATTAAAATTGAAAGAACGTGGAAAATTGAATTTCGTTTTTATGTTAGCCTTTGAACAAAATTATCTAATCCATATAATGAATGATATTCCTTGGACAAACACTGGAATACCTTATTGCGTGGATGTTATTTCTATTGTTGCGGTTTTATATAAAATTTTGTATACATAATTTTCTTCTCCTAATGATTCAAAGCTTTAATTAACGAAATGACAATAAATATATACACAAAAGAATACAAAAATAAGGAGCAAGAAAGGAAAAAAAAGTTGCGTTCACAAGAGCTTAAAGCTTTTATTTGTTTTAATTACAACACAAATCTTTTCCGGTTTTTCGAACCTTAAAAATGGCAAAGGCAACAAGAAAAAAAAATGAAAAAAGCGAAGAAAAAAAAAAGGGAATTCAACTCAAAAATGATCTGATAAAGAAACAAGAAAAAAATACGAAACGAAATTGAAGAAACTGGGAAAGAAAACTGTGGAGCAGTAGAAATACTAAGAAAGGAGAAAAAAAAATGGAAATATGTACACAACTGTGTCTGATAAAAGGGCAAATCTTTTGTTATTGTTTGTTTTTTGTACCTTTTATTTTTATTTATTTTTACTTTCTTTTTTTTTTTTTTACTGTTGCTGTAGTTGTTCTTACTGCTGTTGTTTTTATTATAAGATTAATTAATTTAATCCCTGAAACATGTTTAACAGAATCAATTCTGACAGTTTTTCGTGATAACAAACACGATACATTTCTGGATATTATATTGACGTGAAAAACCTTATTTTATATTGTTCCAACAGTAACAATAACAACAAAATAAGTAATAAAACATAAAAATAATAACAACAACTAGTACAACAACAATAAGAAAAAGAACAACAAAATAATAATAATTTCCGGAAAATTAATAAAAATAATAAAAAAAATAAGAAGGAGGAAAAAAAAACCTAACAAGATTTGTGTGTAGCTTAATCGATGAGATAAATAAATAAAGCTTTCGGGTTTTTCTTCTTTTACTGGGGTACCAAAATAAAATACACGTTAAACATATATACTTATATTAAGAGTGTAGATTGCGTATAGGTATGGGTAGGATGAATAAAACACTTCAATCCCTTAGTCTGTACGTATACATTATATGTTTTCCTTTTCAAGAAAATCTCCGATCTCTTTAGTATTATTATGTGAAAAAGTGACCGTTATCAATAGAAAAAAGTTCAAGGACGTTTCTTTAGCTTTATGCTTTTATTGAAATTCAATGTGTTTAATAGTGTCCAATTTATGAATGGTGTGGGTGTTTTTGTTGTTTGGGTTTGTTTCTTCTTTATCCATTTCTTTTTTTTTTTTTTTATTTATTCTGAAGGTAAGAAAGTGAGGTAATAGGTATGATGCCATACAAATCTAAAGGGGGTTCATTTTTTTTTGTAATTCAGTTCAGGAACGACAAACCATAGTCAAAAAGTTTCCTAATTAAACTTATTATAGAAAATAACATCGAAACTATACGTTAGTTGTAATCTTGTTGTTGACGATGACGATGACGATACAACAGTTTGACTATAAAGATATATATTTTATTATAAATGGAACAAGAGAAATAGAGACAGAGTAAGAATGGGTGAAATAGAACAATAGATTAGGAGGTAAGATAATATTGTAGGTAATGTGTCAAGTTTAGGTAAACAGAAATTTAACATTTGAATGAAATGTAATTTAAATAGATGACTATAAAAAACCTCACGTTTTAATATGTATAAAATCTCATTATATTCTTATTTGTTGATGTCAAGATTAAAATCATTTCTGTTTTTATTTTACCTACAAATTTATTTAACTTTAAAACATTTCTACTAAACTTTAATTCAACAAATTTCAATTCAGAAAATGCATTTTACATTATCATAGATGAACTTTTAAAATTTGTCTTATTAAAATATATAAAAAGACATTGTCAACGTATTGAGGATACAAAATAAACTTTCACAAATATCTTTTGACTGAATACAACAATTTAGATAATTTTCAATTTTTTATTTTAAATTTATTTGTAAAATACTGACATAAGTCTGACATGACTGTATTCTGAATTTAATATTGTAGGACAAAAGATGGAAAGTAAAATTTAAATTTTAAATCATATTTTACTGTGACATAATATTATTGACGTATTAAGTTAAAGACAATTGAAAATAATTTTAATTTAGAGAAAACAATAGAAGAATTAATTTTAATAGAAAAAAATAATAAACTGTTGAATTTTTTATTTTTGTTTTTATACTTCGTTCTTTTTAAAATTATTTTCTTGTAAATGGATCTTTAAAAAGAAGTCATATTCAATAAAACTAACTTTTATTATTTAAGTTATTATTTATTTTCTTTAAGAAAGTTTGTTTGCCTTTTATTACTCTTGTTGTTCTTACTGTTACTGTAGTTGTTCTTGTTGTTGTTATTGTTTTAGCTGTTGTTGTATCGTTGTCACAAAAATAAAATGTAAATAATAATTCTAACAAGAAAAAAGAAATGTATGTAAATAAGAAACAACAGCAACAACAACAAAATATAAGAAAAAAAAACAAGAGGAAAAATAAATTGAATAAAATTCATTCAAAGAAAAAAAAAGAGAGAGTGAGACAAAACAAGAAGAAAAAATAAAAGAAAATTATTGCTTCTGTTTTTTATTTTCTTTTCTTTAAAGAAAAAAAAAAGTAAAATACAAGAACAAAAGGAATAAATCGAGAAAGAAAAAAAAGAAAAATAAATAGAAGAAGAAGAACAAAAAAAAATTGTTTTTTATTTAATATTTTTTGTGAAATTCTTTTTATTTTAAGAATGAAAGTAGAAAGAACTTGAAGCACTTTATGTACTAGGAAAGGTGCGGACTGCACAACATGTCTATATGAAATTATTTGGTGTACTTTAAAAGGTTGAAATACAGCAAAAAAATTCTTTTATATTTTTTTATTATGAACTCTTTATTTTTCTCTCTCTCCATCCCTCATCTTCTTTTTTTTTTTGGTAGTCGACCATTTTCTTTGTTTCTGCGTTGAAACATATAATTGTAACATTTATCTCGGTACATAAAAATATCCAACTATTATTATTATTATTATTATTCATTAAAATAATTTCAAGGAATGCAATTAAATTTTAATTATAAAATAATATAATGAGAATAATAAAAAAAAAAGCTTCATAAAAGAAAAATGTTCGGTTTCTTTTTTTTTTATCTTTTTACAAAAAAACTGAAAAAATTACCTTCGGTCCACGATCACCTTTGTCTCCTTTAACTCCACGGTAAGCTACAAAAAAAATAAAATAAATATAAAAATGTTGTATTAAAAAATGTTCTTACTTTTTATCACTTTCTCACTATGGCACACACATACACACACACACATACTAACACTAACACAAAGACAAATTCATACTTATGTAAACAAATTGATGATAGATTTTTTTTGATGGAAAATGAATGAATAAAGAAAAGTTCACTTGTATATTTTCAATATTGAATACATCCTTTTTTTTTCTTCTTCTTCTTCTTTACAGAACTTTCAATATTTTTCAATTGAAGGGAAATTAGAAAAAAATAAACCGTATATTGAATTTACAAATAATTCGGATCAGTAAAATGAAATTGAATTATTTAAAAATGTGTTAGTCGAATTGAGTTTCTTTTGTAAATAAAATATTACTTTTTATATTATTGACATTTTTTTTCTTCTTCTGATTGTTATTGGACAGATGATCTTTAATATAATTTCCTTAAAATTTTCCATTGACTTTTGATTTATTTATTTTTATAATTTTCTAGTAAACTTTTTTTTTGCGTTTCATTTTTAAAGATGACAAAAAAAAAAAAACTTTTATAATTCGATTAGGGGAAAAGAAATTCTATGGTCCGAATATTAACATAAATCATTTATAAAAACATACAAAATATACATACACACATACACACACATATATACACATTTAATATTTTATAAAATATATAATATGAAAAAAAAAAAATTGTTACATTAAGTCAAAGTCTTTATTATCACGTATTTTATAAAACATGACAGAATAAAAGGGTAAACTATTTTCACTATAAACTAGATGAATTATTCATGAAAACGTAAATTATTCTGGAAAATATTAGCTGAAAATGATAATTTATAATATCCATATCACACATTTATATACATAAATACATATAGACAAACAGAAATACACACCCACACACAATATATATGACAAAGATAATATATGGGATTTTCTATAATGTGAGACATTCTACGCTCATTCCTTTTCGTTTCTTTTCTAAGTAAAAGACTTAAGAGAAAATGTTTTCTTTTTGTTGTTGTTGTTGTTGTTGTTCACGGTGCGGTACTTTTTTAGTTTTGTCAGCTAATTTGAAAGTCAGAGCTTTAAAACCTGTTGATTTTTCATCAATATAAAATTGTACTAATATGGAAATTCTATTAGGCTAACTAATATGCTTATATTTTATCCTGCTTTTTTCTCTCAACCCCTTTACTGTTTTGTACGTGTATGTATAATAATAATTTGTGTAGAGTTTTCTTCTGTGTTTTTGTGTATGTGTGCATGCGTGTATTAATATTTCTGTTTTGTGCGTTAATTATGTCTTTTGGGAAAATAATTTGTCAATAATAATAATAATAATAATAATAATAATAATATTTTTGAAATATTGAAATGTGGGAAAATATGAATTATATTTTCACTGAACATAATAAACTTAACATTATTATACGTTTAAGGGTAGAGTATAATAGTGTGGGAAGTTGGAGTGTTTTTGTTAGGGTATTATTTTTTTCTATACAAAAGGGTTTGAGTGAAAAACTATTATTATAGAGATAAGGTGATTTGATGCGTTTGTTTTAGGAAATTTAATAATTTGAATAATAAATAAATGAAGAGAATTAAATAATTATGTGAATTATGTGGGTTTTATTCTTTCCTTGTTTAATATTATATTGAAATGAATTTATTTTAAATGTGAACTATAAAATTTTAATATTCAGTTCCAATTAGTAAATAATTTCTATTGCATTTTATAAATGATATTCTTTTGTTCTTAAGTTTGTTGAATAATTTTAATCATTTAGTTATTTATTTGTCACCATACATATTTTCCATTCTAATATTTGAAAATTTTATAATATAAATAATTCATAGAAATCACGTTAACAATAAGGATGTTAAAGACTATACCGATATTATGAAATTCAATTGAAATTAAATATTTGATCAATATTAATTATTTGTGATGAGAGCGACTTTTTTTTTGGTTATATTGTGGTTATTAAATATATAGAATTATGCAGGAAAAGTTGCCATCAAATATTAATTTATAATTTATAATTTCAATGAAATTTATTTTGTATGAAATTTCATTGAAGGCGATTTATTTTTGTTAGTCAGGCACAATATTAATGAAAATTATTAATCGACGGATTTTACGCTTCATTTTGTAAAGCTTCAAGTTCAATAGGATTTGTTATAAATTTATTCTACATTATAATTATATGCTAAACCCCTTTTAAACAAAACTTTTGTTTTTGTTTGGGGAACATATATAAATGTTGGCATGTGTAAGGCTTTGAAGAATATATATATTTGATTGGTGAAACACCAAATTTTATGTAAACCAATTTTTACAAATAAAATCAAAAATTTAAAAACATCGAAATTTTGGAGAATTGGAATAATTTTGGGCTTTATTTTTTTCTACACTGTTAATAATTTCATAATTTCTGAAGAAATGATCGAATAAGATTTCCGATGATATTGTTCCATTCTTACAGGAAGGAAATCATGACTCATAAATAGAGTAGTATTGAACAATTTACTCTATGAGTAGTAGTAGTAGTAGTATGTACATTGAAAAGGATTAATAATTTCGAAAAAAAAAATATTAGCATTTAAAATTGTCTTATTCAAAATGAACAAAATTTCTAAAATATTTATATATAAATTATTCTTATTTTTACTTTATCCCTTACATAGTTTATTATTTTGACGTATGTATAACCTACATTTTTTATTAATTTATTACATAAGATAAAACCATTGTATATATCTACTTCAACTATAATAAATAGTTTTGTCTAAAGAGGTCAAAGTTTATAAAGAGAGGTCATAATGTTATTAGAGTCAATATGAAAATTATATATATATTTCAAGTCAGATTAATTCAATTCAATTTATTATAATCAGTACAGTAAAAATTTTTTTTTCATTAAACAGAATTTGATCAAAGAATCAAAGTTCAAATTAAATATTGAAAACTATATATTTGAATTACAATATATAAATCCTTCGATATTTTATCGTGAAATAAATATAAATTCAATTAAACATACAATTCAAATATCATTGTGAACATTAATTTCTTTTTGATAAATCAATTTTTTTCTCATCCCTTATTTTTTTTTTCCATTTTTTTTTTGTTTGTTTGTATTTTGGATTTATTTTTGTTCGCTCCATATGTAGATTAAAATATTAAAACAGTTTATCAACATGGGGAAAAAAAAAGTTAATATTAAATAATCGGATATAACAAAAAATATACGTAACCACGTTTACTAATAAAATCACAAAATATTACAAACAAACTGACAGAAAAAAAAGCAACACAAAAAAAAATATATTGAGCTTTCGATTAAGGGAAGAGCTTTATGTTGTTGTTGTTGTTATTGTTGGTGCTGCTTTTTTTTCATTTCATTGTATAGTCGCATCCAATTAAATGGTGACTCTACGATGTTATATAGGTTACATAAAATGTATTATACGATATTTTATACAATCACAACAACAACAACAACAACAACAATAATTAAGAATGCAACATAAAAAAAATGTTTATAAATTAAATGAATTGAATTTTATGCAAACATGTATGTTGTTGTGTAATTGGTATGTAACATGAGTGTGCAATGAGTAAGTGATTGAGTTCTAGCACTAAAACCATCACAAAAAAAATGGACGATATTTTTTATGATTCAATTTTGATGATTTTTGTATCATTTTTTTTTTTTTTTTGGTGTGAGTTTTTTTTTTATTCATTTAATTATAAAATGTTGCAATTTTCGTGGGTTTTTTTTTAATGAGTAAAATTGGATTTTGGTTTTATGTTTGTTAATTCTATACAAAAGATAATTAATGTAATGATGTTCATCAATACAGTTTTTTTTTCAAATTGTCTAAAGTCAATATTTTATATTTGATTGATTTCTATTTCGTATAATCTAATTGAATAATTAATCTTATGTACTTACAGTACTTAAACATGAGATGTGTGATTAAAATTTGATTATATCAATAGATTTGCAAAACAAATAAAAAAAATAATCAGATTATATATTTTTGAATGTGGTTCGATTTTTAGTTCAGGTATAAGTTAAAGTTGTGCAAATTTGAAACATTTATTGAATTTGAATTAAAATGCAGGAAATAACAATTTAATTTAATTAATAAAAAGTATAGATTGTAGAATTTTCAAATTGTGATTCCAATAAATGCTAATTAATTTGAATTTATTTATATAAAGAAAATGTTTCAAAGTAATTTGATTTAGGATGAAATTGAAAAATTTTGAAAGAAAACATCTAAAAGGAATTACCCTTACCAATACATTCTATGTTTTTCTTTAAGATTTTTGGTCAGTCAAATTTATGACTCTTGCTGTCCTCTTCTAAGAATTTTATGCGAATTTCTTTGACTTCATTTATTTATGCTTTTTTTTTTGTGGTTATTCATTTTTAACAAGCAAAACCAAATTTACAGCCACACAAAAATATTTATATTATTGTAACATACAACTTCTAAACTCAATTAGAACCCGAGAAAATAAATAAAAAGAAAAATTGGTAAGAGAAAAAAAAAACATGAAAAAAAAAGTAAAAATACAAAAAAGAAAATTCTTGAAAATAAAAATAACAATTTTCCTTTCATTTTCATCATATTTTGTTGTTGTTTTGTGTTTTATTATTTTCACTTCCTGATTTTGTTATTGTGACATTTGAAGAGTATACACGTGAAATTAAGGTGTATTATATTTTTCTCTCTGTCGTGTCCTTCAAAGTCAAGTCGGTTTTATTTAGTCTGCGGTGGCATTTTTTTCTTTCTTCTTTTTATTCTTCTCTTTATATTTTTTTTTCCAGGCAATTACTTTTTGTAATGAAATTTCCTTTTTTTTTTCCAATTCTTCTTTATCAACGTCTTGCACACAAAACGAATAATTTGTTTTTTTTGTTGGTTTTATTTTTATTTTCTCGGTTTGTAAATCAGTTCATAAGAAAATGTTAGAAAATAATGCCAAAGTCTATTAAATGTTACAATTTTTCTTTTCTTTTTTCTTAATAATAATTCTATTCGTGTTAGATTATTAACGAATATTTGAAAGAATAACCAAAAATAAATATTTTTGGAAATGTTCATTTTCTTTTGTTTTTTTTTTTATTAGCTTATTACTTGAGTACAAATTGATTTCGATTTTAAGAAACAATACAATGATTTATATGTCCATCATAAATACACATTTCTAATCAGATACAGAAGTTTAAATTATTGACCTAATGACCTATTGTGATATACCGCATTAACATCTACCAGAATACATTTTCCTGTTAAAATCATCTAATCTTCAATAAATGTTTTGTTGAAATAAATAAAAATCATTATTACCTTTCTGAACTCTGACATTAGTAAGAAAATTTATGCTTTTATTTTTATACATTTTCATAAATTTTTTTTTACTAATTTAAATTGAAGGTTTTAGACTTCAAGTTTCAAGTGCACACACATACACACACATACATACTTGTATTTATAGATACGCAAAAAAAAAATTTACAGATTTTATTTTGTAAAAGAAGAAATTTAATTACAATTAAATTTATATTTTACTTTTTACCGAATGAATGTACATTTTTACAATAAAAAGAGATAAAATGTTTGAAACATAAAAAGAATAAAGAAAATTCTGGATTAAGAATAACGAAAATTAATTAATTTGTTCTCCTTTTCCTTTTTTTATTTTTATTGTTAAACATAAACAGGAAGATTCTCTGTTATTTATGATTTTTGTTGTTGTTGTTGTTGTCTTCTCAGTAATAAATAAAAGTGTATAAGAGAAGAGAATTCATGTGGGTGAAGTTTTTATTCAAAAATAATAAATCTTTGAGATAATTTTTCTTTGTTTGTATATTTTCGAAAATCATAAAAATAAAAAAATAAATTTAAAATCATTTTCTAAGAATTCTCTTTCTTTAGAATCTCTAATAACGCATATTTAGAGAGAGAGAGAGAGAGATAGAGAAAAAAATGTTAAGTTGATTGATCCAATAACAAATTTTTCACGTATAATTTTTATTCCATTTTTTTTTGTTGTATTGTTTTTGAAACGAAATAAATATGAAATCATGAAAAAAGGGAAAACCAAATAAAATAAATGACAGTCAGCAAATATTATGATTATGATTATTGAATGAAAAAATTGAAAGAAAAGATTGAAAAAAAAACTTACCCTTGTCTGGTGGTGGCGGTGGGAATGGTGGTAAAAAGCTTGATTTGTCATCGATACCCGTGAAGTCGTCAACATCAACCCCCTTTATTTTTTTGAAAGAAATAAAATATTATTTATTAATAAAATTTTTATAATATTCTTGTTATAAACGATGATTTTCTACGATCATCGTCTATTTTTAATTCTTTTTATATTCTGTTTAGATTTTATAAAAGTATGTGTCTGTTTGTGTTCATTGTTGTGTTTCCTATTTTTCTTTATATAATAAAATAAAATACACACACACACACACACAAATATTTCCACTTTGTTCTCTAGACTATTGAGAATTTTGAAGAAACATGAATGTCAGTAGGGTAAATGATACCTACTCATGTTAACCTACTTAATTTAATTTGATCTGGAATTTAGTTGATTATTTCTTATAAAATTTCCAAAAAAAAAAAATCTGAATTATGCTGAAAACATGAAAAACAAAGTCATTGTTTTGGCATTATAAAATTACTCTGAAAGGTTATTTTCAATTTAAACATTTTTACAGATTTCTCCAATTATTATTTTCTACTTTTTTTTCGTTTATATATATTTTTTTTTTCATTTTCATTAAAATAACAAAACAAAACGTTACATTAAATGACAATTGCCAACTTTTATATTTATACAAATTTGGCAGTTTTTATTGAAATTTTTTTTTCTGTACAAACCAAAATCAAAAAAGGAAAAAAAAACAACAACAAAAATATCTGTTTTTTTCGACTTTTTTTTTTTTTTTGTTAAAAAAAACCAATTTTGAGGTTAATTGAATATTGATTAACGCTTTTGGTTGAACATTCAAATAGCATTTTTATTTTTCCCAACTCTATTATTTATTTATACATATTTTTTTTTTGTTGTTTTTGTTGTTGTTGTGAGTATCAATTTTGTTTTTTATCTGTATTTGCAGTTTCATTTCATTTAACTCGAGTATAAAAAAAAAAAAATAACTACAAATAACTACAAAATTTCCATAAAATAAAACAGAGGAAGAAGAGCGAATGAGAAACAAAAAAAAATTAGAGTACTCTTTGATTATGTGGGGACAAACATTGAAAGCTCAACAACCAACAACTATACACAATAACACAACAACGTGGAATGACTTTTATTGCAATTGATTAAATGAATTTTTTTTTTATTTATTTATAAATAATTATTATATTTTAAACGTAAATGAATAAAATAAACATTTTCATTTATATAAACAAACGAAAAATTCCACATCAAAACTAAAGAGAAGATTTATTTTTATTTTTTTTTTATGAATTGAAATAAAATCAATTCAATTCATTATGATGAAAAGTACTTTAAATTTTGTGGATCTTCTTTTTTTCTCTTCTACTTTTAACTGTATAATAATAATGCGGAAAAACACTCGAAACTCATTACCATAATCGACATAAGCCATTTTTCTTGAATTTAATTTGGTTCTTTTCGTTTCACACTTTTAACCTAAAAAAAAAAAATTAGGAAATTCAATTTTTTTCTTCTCCCTTCCTTTCTTTTCCCTCTTCGCTTGTGTTTGTTTTTTTTTTTCTTTTTAAACTTTATAAAATTGCTGAATTATTGTAATTATGATGATATCAAAAGAATCTTATTCAGTTGGTTTTTTTTTTTTTTTTTTGGATGGAAATTAAGGCTAGGAAGTTTTTTGACTCCCTTATTTTTGTACGGTTTCTGTCTATACACATTTAGTTTGTTTTCATTTGTATTTGTGTTTTATCTTTCTAATGAGTGTGTTAACGTATGTGTGTGTGTGTGTGTAAATGTCTTTTGAAAATATATACATATTCACATGTAAAATTTCTCCCTTAAAAATATTAAAACTCATGCTGATTATTAAATGGCTTTTTGTTTCTTGGGTAAATATTCTATCTTTCTTAATTTGAATAAGAATATTTAATAGACTTAATAATGAACATTATATAATAACGCAATAACATAAACCTTTTGAATATTGTTATCATTATTATTAAATAATTTAATATTAGAAATTATGAACATAAAATATATACAAAGAACACAAGAAAAAAAAACATTGTATTTTCTTATAACTTAAAACTTACCGGTAACTCCTCTTCATCTTCATAATTTATAATATTATTACTATCATCGCCTGACCCTTCCTAAAATTTATTCACGTTCCAGGAACAAGGAAAACAGGGACAAAAAACAAAATAAAAAGAAGAAAAAACATAAAAATTAAATTCAAATTCAAATTATAATAAAAAAAATATATATATATAAAAGAGAAAAAATGCTGAAAATAATAAGAAATTAATTCAAAATAAAATCTCCATAAAATAAATAAATGTTAAAATGGTTCTTAAAAAATAATAATAATAAAAATAAAATTTAAGTTTAATGGGAAGAATTTTTTTTTGGGTGTACACTTTTTTTTTGTTTATAGGACATAAATGGAAGTGAAAGAATTTCAACCTATATTTATTTTTATTCTAATTATTTTTGTTTGTCTGTTTGCTATAAAATAATCAACTAATTTGCCAATTGTATCTCGATACCTACATTATACAAATTTCCTATTGTTGATAATAATATTTTGTTTACAACAAAACTTAAGAGAATGGAAGGTTTAATGTTCCTCTAAATTTTCATTTTATTTCTTTAAGAAATCAGTAAATAAAAACAACAATAAAAAAAATAATATTGTGAAATTTGCACGTTCTCCCTTAATTTTAACTGATAATTAGTTAAGGGAAACTCACCAAATTTTCTGGAAAATCATCATCATAATTTATTGAATCGTCTTCAGATGAAGAATGATCTTTTCCATCCATATATTTCTACATTTAATAAATAATAAATAATAAATAATAAATTTTATAAAAAAAAAAAAAAAGCAAGGAAAATAATTGAAATTAAGAAGAAGAAGGACAAAAAACAAAATGGATGCGCTAAGAAAATAAAAATAAATAAATAAATAGAAAAGATCATTGCATTTGTAAAAGTATTAAGAAGCTGGTATTAGTTGAAGAAAAAAATAAGTGCAAAATTATGTTAAAATTTAAATAAAAATTCAATAAAATCAATTATTGTAAATTTAATTTATTTTTGTTTAATTAGTTACCATCACCAAAAATTTGTTGTTCACATAATTTGTTCCTATCAAATATAAATTAAGGTAAACAATTATTCCCTATTAAATAATGGCCTTACATATTTTTTTTTGGTTCTCATTTCTGTTTTGATCAAATTATTGTTTATAAATTAATTTGAATATAATTAATTATTTATAACACAACAAATGATTTGGTCCTTTCATCTAAACGACTGAATATTACATTTTTTTTTTGTAAAGTGAGAATATTAACGAATGTTTTTTCAGAAAATATTATATCAACGGTAATGAATGTTTTAGGGCAGTATTTATACTGGGCAAGAGGAGCGATTGTGTGGAGATGGGAGTCTATCTATATTTTATAATGCAATCCATATAGGTAAATTTTTTTTTAAATATATTTTATATTTTGAAGTATTCAATATAAACAAGATTAATTGCATTTTAATCAAATAATATTGGTTTGTAAATTATAATTAATGATAAATTAAATTAAATTAAATTTCATTATAAATTATAAATTTTAAATATTTTGTTTTTGTTGTTATTGTGATTATTATTTTTGTTATGATTATGTTTATACCGATACATACTAAAGGCTTTTTATGTATATTTAATTTTCATGATGATTTTCATATATGATTTATTATTACGTAGATCTAATTTTAATATAAATTAATAATATAATCAGAGGTAAATACATAAATTTAACCCATATAAAATACTATTGAGTATAATAATTGGGATAAAATTTCGACGAATAAGGAAATTTATTATTTTACTCAAAATAATTATAAATGTTTTTAAAGAAATTAAATTATTCGCTTTTCTAATGTATCGATTGATTTTTTAAATCTTTTAATTAAAACAAAACTTATAAATAGAGCAGTTACCCGGATAGTGAAAGGTCCTGAGTTCGAGTCTCAGTTGTGGCATAGAAGGTTTTCAGTCAATCAATTTTTCCTTAAAATAAAAACTTTAATTTAAATTATAAAATATTAATCATCTGATTAATATAGCCCAATGGTAAGGAGTAAGTAAATGTTAATTTCATTTACATGACTTCTAAAGAAATTTAATGATTAAAACTTGTAAATGTTTTTTTTTTATCTTTTCTTTCTTATGGAATTTTTTTTTAAATTTTCATGCAATCTTGGTTTTGTTCTAATCCATAGAGAAAAAGTTTATACTTTCAATTAAAAAGTTATGTAAAGATTGCATTTAAACATGAATGATTGGAATTATTTAATAAAGGTTGTAATTTAAGCACTTCAGGTATAAATGTGTTGACAAATTATCATTCTATATAATTTTATAAATATTATATAGAATATTGAGGTATAAAATATTATAAACATATTGGTATAATTGGTATAAAATAATATAATAATTTTGTGTGTTTTAATGAATAACACAAAATATATAATAATTTGTTTGATGGTTTTGGTTTTGAGGTTAAAAAGAATCTATTGAAATTCAAATTAATATTATATTTATAATATTTCTGTCTCTGTCTCTGTTATATATGAAAATTTTTGTAGTCGTTATTATACATTTTCTTTAAAATACGTCAAAAAATATTAAATTAATTAACTTATTTTATTTGTATAGAATAAGAAGGGACTGTACACTAAACAACTAAGACATTTATATTTTCTTTTCTTGTTCATATTCTAAAAATTTTGATGACAAGTTTTCAAAACTTTTTAATGAAAAATATTTAAAAGAAAAAAAAATGTTGGTATTTAAAAGATTCATTGACTTTTGACCTAATTATGGTAAAATCAAAGGAATTATAAAGATTAATTATATTTGAATATGTGACTTAATTATAGCTGATATCACAATTTAAGTTGACAGTAGGATATTCTTTTAAGAAAAAATTATAAAAGCCATTGATAGCTAGATGAAATTTTCATATGAAATAAAAATTATAATCGAATTTATGTAATGAGTTTAAAAACTTAGAATATACACATCCTTATACTTCTCACTTGTTGCATACAAAATTTTTGCCCTTTTTTTTCTCTCTATTCAATATTCTTTTAGTTTACTTCTTCATTTTTATTTCTTCTTTACTTTCTCTAATATTTTTATATTTCAAAAGCATACAATACAGAAAAAAAAAAGAAATATTATGAAAAGCCTTCGTTAGTATTAAAGAAAATTATCGTCCATTCTAATCTTGAACCTTACACCCAATTAAATAGAAGCTTAATTTCTCTTTTGAACTTGAAAGTCGGTTGTATGACCGACGTGAACTGATAACAACTTTTGAATTGCTTTTTAAGCTCTTCAGTTAACTTAATCCAGAGTTTTTTTTGTTCTTCTTTCTTTTGTTTTCTTTATTTCTCTTTTATATAAAAAAATAACTCTATGATGTAATTAGAAGGTGTAGATGAGGATTAATTATTTATTCCAACTTTACATCAATAAATGATATTATACCACACAATACACCAATTCACAATAGATAATTTAATATTTATGTTCTGTATTTTATTTTTCCAGTTCAAAACTAACAACTTATTATTTAATTCACTCATAATAAACAGAAAGTAAAAAAGAAAGAAAGAGAAAAATCAATTTAAAAAGTTTTCAACTTGTCATATTTTAATAAAACCCACACACATATTTCTTTTTCCATTTTTCATTTGCTTTTTGTTTTAAGGCTAAAAAAAAGTCTCAACTTACATTTAAAAAAAAAACACAAGATGTTGGAATGAGAAAAAATACATTAACCTGCGTATATACAGGTTAAGTCCTATGTTCAGACTGTAATTACAATCCTTAATCTTTTGTATATTTTGTTGTTGTCGCTGTTATACATACTTAACTCTTCCCTTTTATATATATATTGGTTGTTGAATGAAATCAAGTACGTACGTAAACATAAATTTTCAAGTAAATAAAAATAAAAATCAATATAAAATATAATCAGAAAAATATTCTATTAGTAAAGGAAAAATATGAAATTAAACAGTTTCTTTAGAAAGAATAAACTTCAATTATTTTATAATAAAAAACACAAGATGTATTTTTTTTTTACATTCTTATAGAAATAAAGTAAAAAGAATTTTTTTTAAATTTTCTTTGTCACTTTAATTAAAATCTTATGTTTTTTTTTCTTCTTTGTTTTTTCTTTTTCAAAATATTCTAATTCTAAATTCATTCCCATGTGTATATTAGTGTCTGCGTAATTGTGAATATGTTTGCCTATATTATATTTTATATACGTGAAAAAAACCTAATAATGTAAACAAACCATAATTTAAATAATATAACAGAATTTATCACTTTACACAAATGAATTGTACAAAATATATGAAACTAAATTAATGTAAAGTTCATGTTCATATTATGACTTTTTTTTTCTTTGTTTGTTTTTTTTTTCTCAGTTGAATTTTTATTAAAAGAGAAAATTTTCACGGATTATATTTTTGACATTACAACAGATTGAAAGTTATGAGGTAACAGAGAAAAAAAAACAAACAAAATTGGAACTTTTTCATTAATAATTTTCAATAAAATTTTTTTTGCATTTTTAATTTACTTTATTTCGGTTTCGTCCTATATTTTTTTTTGAAATTGTCTTTCAAATGTCAATGTAACACGTTTTTTTTTTATAAGTAAAAAAATACGCTGTCTGTTAAAGTGTTGACATGTTGAAAATTATTTATCTTATGGTTTTATAAATAAATTATTAGTAATTTATCTTTAAACAATAATTATTTAATGGGTAATCAATATTTAACCGTGTCAAAAAAAAAGTGTTGGTGTAATAAAGGGTTTATAAATTTAATTTGAACATTTTCCTCTTTTACTTCAATTGAAATAAAAAATCCCCCTTTTTTTTCTTCTGTTAAATTGAAAGATGTTCACACCCACGAAAAATAAGTAAAATATTTTAAATTTGATTGATGAAATAGACACAAAATAATTTACATAAAATTAAGTAAAAAATATTGTTATAAAACAAGCGAATCTTTTATATAAAATCACTGTGGGAATTTGATTTATAAAAGCTTTAAAAGAGGACATCATTCCATTAAATATAGAATTTTGTTATAAGGAGGAAGAGAAAGAGAAAAATTGAATTAATTTTCATTTCGCGTAAATATAAACACACACACATACATACATCAATATGGTTGTAAAATATGCAAATTGATATATGATTGATGGAATAAAATATCACAACGAGAAAAAAATAATAAAAAGCTAAAAGAAAATCCCCTCAAACAGACAACAATCGGCTTTATAACACAAATATTGACACGTATATGAAAAAAAAAACATTCATAGAATCCTATGTACACACACACACATACACCAACAAATACAAAGCTGAGTTAGAGAGAAAATCGCGTCATATTAAAATCTATGATATAAAATAGCTCGGGTATTATTCCTGCTTTATTTTTTCTACAGTTTTTTTTTTGATACATTTATCCCATTATAATTCGAACAAAAATGCAATATCCTATTTCTGTTGAATTACTTTGAATTTAAATAGTATGGCGGATTCTATTTTTATTATTTTGTTATTTTTTATTATTTTAAATTATTTTCATGGGAAAATTTAATAAAAAAGTGCAGATAAAGGAAACCATTTTCGGATATGTTCTCGGAAAAAAAGACCAAACAAACATATTCTGATACCCAAAAAATGTATGATGAAACCAATAACTTTATGACAACAAATAATAAACTGAATAAATTCGTTCCATTAAAATTTACACAAATTAAAAATATTTATTCATATTTATCTTCAACCTGTACTTATTTTCTGGTAATCATGATTTTTCTTTTTATTTTTAATTCCAAATCGTTAAACATAATCTTTCTAGTGCCCAAATTTTACTTAATATTTTCATTAGAAATTTAATAGAAAATTGTAGATGGGTTGTTTCCTTACAATACAACACAAATGTAAAACAAATATTTTCCGATTGCTTAAATTTTAAACAAAAAAAAAAAAAATTAAGAAAAATAAATTTGTTTTATCCTTTAGTATTGTTTTTATTATTGTTTCCTAAAATCATAAAGTCTATTGTGTCCTTTCCGGTCAATATATCGCATTTATATAATATTTAACTAAGCAAAATATTTCTTCTTTACTGGATGGGGAAGGGATAGAGGCACTTATGCCTGTCTAAAAATCTTTTATGGGTGTGTGTGTAAATATCAGTATTCCTTTGCTAACTTATTTGTTTTAAATTGTTTTAAAGAATTTTTTTTTTGTATAAAAATCACATCATATGACATTAGAATATAATATAAGTGTCCCTTTGGGTACGACACATTTCAGTCTTCAGATCATCAGAGCGTTTAACTATTTCCTCTGGTGCCCTTTAACGAAAATCAATTTTACTCAAGTAAAACTCTTAGTATTGTATATTCTTATGTCTATGTATTGTATGTGAATGTATTTTCGTTGTGTAGGAGGGTTAAAAATATAACATATAGAGACCATTTTCACGAAAAAAAAGGACAACTTTTATCTGTAATTGTAGTTTGACCAAATTGGGGTACATCAATTGTCCTCTCAGAGGAATTTGAAAATGATGCGAAAAAACCATTAGAAAGCAAGCGAATGAATGAATGAACGAACAAAAAAATATTGTGAAAAAACTAAGGGAAATTCATTAGGGAGATTTCTGTTTGCTTGTTGTTTTTGGTTCTACATATTTATATAGGAAGAATTTATATAGGAAGACAGCTGCTATTTTTCTTTATTATTTTGGTTAGCTCCTGCTAACATTGAAAGGTGTTAGTTTTTTTTTTATTTTGTGTACTCATCATTAGTTTGGTGAAATAATCGATATTTTTTAAACTAATAATTAATTACAACTTTGAATAATTTTATTTTTTGTCACATAATATTTTCATGAAATTTACTTTGAATTTTGGTAAATTAATGTATGCATTCCTGATGTTGATTATATAAAATAATTAACTATATAGGAATCTTTTGATAATTATATAGGATATTGTGACAAGGTATTCGCTCTCGATTGATTGAAGATGAAGAATTTAAATGAATCAAATATTGTACTAAAAAATATATACACAACTTAATGATTTATTGATAGAAATCAAAAACAATTCAATCAATTCTCTACTAGAAAATATATAAATAATTCAATTTCATTAACACCACTCTGTTGATTATGTAAAGAAAGTGTCAAATTCTATAATATTATTGTTTCTTTCTAGAACAAAAAAATAAAAGTTTACCAAAATTTAATCCCACCAGAACAATAATATTATTGTTTATTATTTTTATTTGTTGAAAGAACAAGAAAAAGTAAAAAAAAAAAACATTTCTGTTGTACTATGCGACAAAGAAAAGTAAAATAATACAATAATACTTAAGAGTTCTTTTAGGTTATTGTGTTTGTTATTTTTAGTTAAGAAAGAAAAAAGAAAGAAATTGTTTAGTAGATTATATAGTGATTATTGTTAGATTAACAAATCAATTTGTAATTTTAACAAAATAACAAAATATAAAACAGTAAAATTAGAATGAAAAAAATTAGTACAACATAATTAAATTTATTGTAGAAATATGGCAAAATACAACAATTGTTATATGCGGGTTTGTCTTTTATTATATATGGAATGGAATCAAAAATAGTGAAAGAGTGAGATAGAGAAGGGATTAGGTATGAGTATTTTATGTAATTTTGGTATTGTATAATTTTCAAATAATCCAATTTCATCATTTTATGTTTTGTTAGAAAATGTAAATAGAACTAAACAGAAAATTTTTGGTATTTATTGAAAATTATTATTTATAGAAATTATAATTCAAAAGAAAATCAAATTTGAAAATTGTTTACAAAACAATATATATTTCAATACATATACAAATTGGTTTCTATAAACAAACCATGTTATTATTATCTGTGTGTGTGTGTGTGTGCGTGCCTACATATATATTATGTCGTAATGGAATAAAACAAAAGACCTACAGTGAGAATTTTCTTCTATATATTCTTTTTTTTTTTTTAGTGATATCATTTTGTGATAAGAATTATAAATAAAATCGATTAAAATTCAATTTTAAATTAATTTTGTTTGGTTTAGTCTGCGAAGGTTTATAATTTTCAATTCGATTAATTTTGTTAATGTTTAACCATTAGTTGTTTATGTTTACTTTCCGATCTTTACTCGAATTCTAATGATAACTTTTTTTTTCTGTTTTCCCAAAATATAATTTCGGAATAATTAGGTAATTATTTCAAATTTTTTTTCTAATGGAAAATATTCTCCAAAAAAAAACAATATGGGTTTATATTATAATCGAAATCAATCTAACAAAAGATTCGGATTGTAGATATTGGTGATCGATCTAATCGAAATAGTTTTGTACATTTAATAGCGTATGTAGGGAACGTCGACATTTTGTGTTTGTTTTAGTTTTTAAAGCTGTTTTTGTAGAAATTATATTTTTGAAACTATTTGAATAAGCTTTAACCTTTAATACTAATCGTAAACTATCAAAAAATTTAAATGAACTACTTTTTTATTTATACATAAAAGTTGGGTTCATTAAATTCAGATAATAGAATTTCACTTTCTATATATTTGATTCATAATATTGAAAATAACATTTATGACTCTCATATAGGGTCAATATTCAAAGTTTTTCTACAATTTTAGTTTTTACAAATGAAAATAAAATGAATTTTATAGCATTTTAAACTACTACTAAAATCCTCATAAATTTTAAATTCCCATTACAAATAATAAACAATTTAATTTATTTAAAATTAATTTAAAACATTTAAAGTAATGAAAGGTAATTACTGTCATTGATTGTCACATTCTAACTACAGAAATCATTTCTTTGTTTTTTTTTGTCTTAAATAATAAAAGAAAATTCTTAAAACGAACATGATTTGACTAAAGATTTAAAAATTCAAATTCATTAAAGAAGATAAAATTGAGCATAGCATCCGCATAAGAATTTAAGATTTGAGTTGAATTTTATAAAATCTTCTTAATAGTTATTATATAAGATTATAAAATAAGGGAGGATTTTGTTTGTCATGCTATGTCTTTTAAATTTTAACTTCATTACATTCAATTGCTCACACAAATTAGCATTATAAGGGAAAAGTGAAATTTCCTTTATAATTGTTTCCTGGAAAATTTTCAACATTTTATTATCTTTTATTTGTATTTTGTTAACTCAAATATTATAAGTTTTGTTTTTACATTGGATTAATAAGTTTTTAAAATAATATTCTACAGTCTAATAAAACTTATTTAAAACACAACCACTTCATGAGATCGTAAAAATATGAAAGATGAAATTAAACCAATGAATTTATTAAGAGTTGAAAAATATTTAACAAAGAAACAAAATATGGTTTTCTATTTTCAAAATTACACTTGACAATTAAATGACAAAATATAAATTATAAACTGATTAGCTTAAGTGACTTGAAAATTCTAGTAAGACTTCAAATCCATAAAATATTTATTTATTAATTGTTTACCATGCATGAATGATCTTATAAAATTTAATTTCAATATTCTACATACGATTCTAGTCTGTTTAAATGAACAACTTTATCTGATAATAAACTAAAATTGTTGAATATATAAATTAAAATGTTTTATTATCATCCATGCATTTATATGTCCACTATGTCAGTTTATATTAAGTATAAAGTCAATTTGTTGTAATTGGGCCACTTCAATAATTTAATAGTTTTTATGTCGACACAACGCACTTAATTCAATAAAAATACATTACAATTTAATTAGTTTTTTCCCATTTTTAAATATTATTTATTACAATTGAATTTTATCGTTAACATTTTTTCAATTTTTACATTTATGAGGAAAGAAATTATGTAAGTGAAAGAAGTAGAAAAATAAAAGCAATACTATTAAACGCATATAAAAAGGTCAACAAAAACAAACAGACGTGAACGTTCAAAGAAAAAAAAAAAACAGAAAAAAAATAAAGCCTCTTTGATTAATCGTCTTATCCTCATGGATTTAAGTACCAGATAAAATAAAAGAACTTCAAGTCAAATACAAAATCAATTAAATAAGAACGAGAGTGAAAGATGGAAGAAGAAAAATTGGAATCGACCAATTATTATAATGTATTCTTCATTTCTATTTTCAAAACAAAACAAAAAAAAAATAAACGAACCTTGCATGAAATTCAAACAAGTTTTAATTTCTTAATTTTTGTCTTCATTTTCATTTTCTTATGATTAATTTTTATTATTCTTTATTATTATATTATTTTTATGTGTCTGTTTTTGAATTGTGTGTTGCGTGCGCGAGGTGAAGATTTGTATGGTGTGTTTTTTTTTCTTTTTCTTCTTCGTCTTCTGTCTTTCTTTTTTTTTTAATGCGGCAGTTTAATTATAACTTAAGAAGAGTGAAAGATTTTTACATGTGCCTCTGTGTGTGTTTTATTAAGGATGTCATGACAGATATAATATGTGTATAGAATACACACCCAAAATTACTTACATTATTTAGGGGATGTATAATCTCTCTATATATGTATATGTATTGAGTGATTGTATATATATATATTAGTGTGTGTATATGTGGGAGAAAAACATGTGCTTCAAAAAGATGAATATATTATTTAAACATTATGTATATACGATTAATTTGATGTGATGTACTTATATAATATACAATATTACCTAAATACATGCCTCCTTAAAAATCCTCAAAATATCATATATACATATAGGTGAATATCCAGACTTACACACACAACCATATACCTACACTACATGTATACACCCTACATGTGTATACATATTTATGTCTAATATCAATATATAAGAAAATAATTTAAGCTTGAATTTAGGTAAATTACCCATATAAGAGGGGTGGTTTTTTTCTTTTCCATATTCTTCTTCTTCTTCTTCTTTTATTTTTCTACTTATTTTTTTTTTGGTTTTCCTTTTGAAATATTTCATATTAAAAAATTTTTATGATAAAAAAAGCATTTTTAATACTTTCTTCATTCCACCTTTTCTTTCCTTCCTTTATGCATTCATACTTTTTTTTCTTCTTTCATTTTGTTAACTATTGTATAGTTGTTGTTGGTTGGATATATTATTATTACAACATATATGTAAACGCGTAACAGGTTAAACTCTTTATTTGACCTGTCAACAACGGAATAAATAATCATAATCATAATCATAATAATATGTAATAATAATAATAAAATGTAAAATCCATTTAACTACTACACCACCCCCATCCACTCCCCCCTCCATGAAAATATAATATAATAATGCGTTATTATTATTACATAGAAAAAAAAAAAAGGTTTTTATGTCGTATTCGTATAATATTCAACATATCTCCATGACATTATTTTTTTTTTCATCCTCCTCCTTTATTCTTCTTCTTCTTTCATTTTTTGTATATACGATCTATGTATATATATGCTGCCTATTTTTACTCGACAAAAAAAAAAAATATATATCGAAAATAAAATGACACATCATATATCAATATGTCTTTTGTAAAAGCTCTTCACATTCACCAAATTTTATTTGAATATAAAAGAAGAAGGCGAATAACTAAAAAAAAAGCAGTGAAAGAAAGAGAGAGAGAGAGAGAAAAAAATGTTCACGTTGTTGCCATTAGATATTTATTTATGTGCATATATGGATATATACATGATGTGTAACATATACGATGGGCTAAGGACGACAAAAGCCTTTGAGGTAAAAATTGGATATATACACAAGAAAAAAGTTATCCCTTTTATTACATGTATTTTTAAATTTATGTTATTCAATAAAATATATGAAATGTAACATAACAAATAGTCAAGTGTTGATGTCAAAGTTACACGAGATACGCGATATACAATAGACGTTATTTATAAAAAAAAGAAACACCCCAAGTTTATACAATTTAAATGTTTTTTTCTTCAATTTTTCAACCTGTAAATGGTATTTGATTGAAAAATAATTATTGTATTGTGTTGTATTTATGTAGTCTGAAAATTCAATTTTATAAACTCTTTTCCACGAATAAAACAAAATCATGAATTTTATTTACTTATAGAAAAAAAATGGGAAGAAAATTTCAAAAAGTAAATGTAATTGACGTGACGTTACCAATGACGATAACCCAAATGAAACCCTCAAAAAATGAGTTACAGTTAAATTGATTAAAGTTTGATGTGGTAAATTGGAAATTTTGTTTTGAACCAAAAAAATATTGTAACAACAACAAAAAGAAAAAAAGATGAAAGCTTATTTACAAAAACAGATGACTTTCTATTAAAGTGCATTCAATTATTATAAAGTTGTGTAATTTTTATAAAATAATTAATGAACTATAAAAAGTATAAAATATAATAGAAACGAATGTTTAAGACACGTTAAACTTATTAAATTATATAATTTTTTTTGTGGTAAGAAATAGAAGGGTTTTATAATGATTAATGAATGATTACAAGAAAAAAATAATAATAAAAAGTTTAAATCAAAATCTTAACAATATTCTTATAATTCTTTTGTTGGCAATTTTCCAGGCCACAGTTCCGGTTACTTTTTCTAAAGTATTTTAAAAGAATTATTTAATTTATTAGACATTTTAAAGTTGATGTAACTTTCGTTAAAATCTCATAAGGAAAAGTATGAAGAAAAATCATAATTTTTGTTTTTCTATTTTATACAAAGAATTCATTTATTTCACCATCAAATGCATTATTGCTTACGTCTAACTTTCTTCAGTCAACCGGAATATAAGAAAATCAAGCAAGATGTTTCTTTTATTTGAGTTCAAACCATTTTCTTGACTTTAGTTCTTCATTTTCTTATGTAAAAAGTAAAATTGTAAATAGAGTAGAAAAATATCATATACGGGAAGAAAACAAAAAAAAAATCGGATATGCTTTTGTAGCAAATATTTTTATTTCTTTATAACAATTTAAAGAGTTGCGATTAAAGTTTGAGTTCCATTGCAGAATTATTTTTAAATATTTTCTCATTGTAGTTCATCAACATAATACAGATAAAAATTTAAAACATCTGTTTCATTTGGTACTATGTTATGACTCATAATCAAATCACAACTGACCGATCAGGGCTTTTCTCCTTTAAAATTTTAATGTAGGTCAACATTCTTTATATTGTTTCTTCAATATTCAAATAGTCTATACTATACACATAAAGTAATTTCTATGACTTAATATAATACAATAGAATTTTACACAATAATTTAAATTGGATGCAGCAATCTTACAGTTCAATTGTAAAAAATAAATAATAATAAAATAGTGAAGAAAAAAATAATGTATAAATAAAATTGTATTTATAGAAATGAAATGAAAATGAGGATATAAATTGTGGAAGAGAGTTAAACTTTCAGGTTGATTGAATTTATAGTTGAGAATTTAGTTCAGGTAAAATTGAAGTAAAACTTTTTCAAATAATTTTTTTTTTCTTTCTGTTCTCTAATGATTTTACCATTTAAGTAAATTGTTGATGAGTGAAATTTTGTTGATGTTGATGTTGCTGTTGTTGTTGTTGTTTTTTTTTAAGAATAAGTAAAATCATTTCATTAAAATAAAAGAAAAGAACGAAATAGCTTCTATATAATTGCCCTAGAAATTCATTTTGTTCAAATTCACATTTGCAAACTGTTGTTTATTATTTAATTTTAAACTTTCATAAATTCACCAACTGTATTACAGCTAAACTTTTTATCGTACACTAAACTGTTTTTCTCTCTCTATCCCTCTCTCTCTCTCTATCTCTCTCTGTCTCACTTTTTTGATATTTTTTTTATATACATAAATTGTGTTTTTTTAATGTTTCAATTTAAATTTGAACAACAACAAATTGGAGACAAGAAAAAAAATACAAATCAATTATTTATTGATTTAACACAAAAAAAAAATTATTTAAAATATTTTTAATTGAACTGAAATACGTGTCAGTGAGAGATTTAGTCAATTAATTTGTATGCATGATTGTATATTTAATGTGTTCGCTTTTCTCCTATATTTTTTTGTGCATTTTATAAATTAATTGAACTGAAACAAACGAAAAATATATAGAAAAAAAAAAGTAATTACAGAAAAAGAAGAAGTTAAATTTCAGTTCAATGTTTGCATGTAAATGATAAATAACAAAAAAAAAAATCGATATAATTTTTTTTGATTTATAGAAAACAAAATAAACAATAAAAATAGAATAATTCTATATTTTTCCTTTATATACAGAATAAAGAAAAAAACAACTCTACAACTGGGGAACTGGTAAAATAAATAGAAAAACAGAATGGAAGTGCATTTCTCGATGGGTGGTTATGGTAGGAGAATAACAACTTTTGGGTCCGTTAGATAGTTCAACTAGAAAAGCTTTATAATACTGGTAAACGATAGACAGAGAGAGAGAGAGAGAAATAAATGAAGATATATAAAAACTATAGAACATTGCATTATAAAGTCTTATATTTCTGAATCCGAGATTATTTTTATCGGGTAACATAAATATTGTTCATATTATTTTTATTGCTTTGTATAGAAAAAAAGAAGAAGAAAATGGAAAAAAGAAGTAAGAATGATGAAGGAATACAAAAAAAAAACTGTTAAAAAAATTTACACATAGGAAATCGCACTCTATAAAAATATGATTTATTTGAATGAAAAAAAAAAAGAAATGAAAACAAAAAAACAACTAGGGAAAATATAGGAGAGAAATATAAATGGATTTTATTTTGTTTTCTTTTAGAATATAGAAAAATGTGTGAATAGTTTTATTCTAGAATAAAATTGGTATGCATTTTAATGATTGTGAAATTTTATGCATTCAATAAAAAGAAGTTGGTTTTCAACTTTATAACTTTCTGGATATTACAATTTTGAAATAATTTAACAAATAAAATTGGTTTAAACCAAAAAATTCATTTTTTTCTAAGTTAGACAATAAATGAAAGGAAATAATTTTATGTAGAAAATCAAAAAAAAAAAAGAAAAATTAAAAAGAAATAAAATTCCTCAAACATTATAAAGCTTTATTTATAAGGTAATGACGTTAAAGTCAAACGATGAATACATCATTCTCAATCAATATAATATTTCCTGATGTGAATAACATTTGTTAGATTTAGAAATAATATGTAAAATCAATATGATCAATAACATATAATATTACATAAGAATGATAAGAAAACAAGTAAAAAGACTTTTGAACAGAAGCTTAAATCACATATATAAAGGGATTAATATATAATTACACCATACATGGTCAATAGAGAATAAAATAAAATCAGCTTAAAAATTACAATACTTGCACTTTAAATAATGTCATTCTGTTTAACGAACTGAACAAAACAATTATCTTGATCACGATGTCAAAAGGGTAAAAAGCTTTATTTTATACTTTTCTATTACATTGTATTTTGTTGCATTTTCAAATTGAAATTCGATTATAAAAGAGAGATATTGGATTTAGATAGAAACTTATATAAAGATAAAACGTGAATTGGATAAAAATTTTATTTTATTTTGTTTTATTTATTATTATTATTATTTAGACAAGATTATTTACCAATTTTTTCAATGTTTTTCCCTACTAAATATTTTTCTTAAAAACTTCATAGTTATATAGACAATTACAAAAGTATAATTCGATAAAAAGATGTATGCACATTATTACAGAAAAACTATAATAAATAACCTTACTAATTGCAGTGTTTTATGTTGTTGAATTATCTTTCTAAACATACTCGTATTTAACGTACCTATATATGGATGTCTTATTAAAAATACAAATGTTGCCTTGTCTATATAAATTCTTGAATGAGACACGGAAATACATTATGTAAATATATTATATGAGATGACAAAATAATCTAGAGAAATTAATGCAACAGTAAATATACAAATATAACAAAATAATACAAATAATATCATAAGAACTAATTACAAGTGTTAGGAAAATTTTCAATAGATACTGCAAAGTCATATAATGGTAATCTATTCATATATAGAAGAGAGAATCAGAACAATTTTGTCATTTTAATCGATCTTCTTCTATAATAATATTTGAATATTGTTATTTTCTATTTTACTGCATCATATTTTCCTCTAACATTTTCCTCTATCTGTTATATAAATACTGTATCATGTTTACATATTAATTGTGTTTCATATACACAATTATTATGATTTAGGTACAAAATTTTCTCTATATGGATGATTGAAGCAATCTTTATAATGCAATAATATTTAGTTTATTTCCATGTTGAATTTGTTGAATTCTGTATGGAATGTAAGGTCCATATTTTCAAGTCATTAAATTTTGCGGCAGTAATCTAGATTCTTATAAAAAAATGGATTTTTATTTTTCTAATTTATTGTCTAAAATTTAAATTTTAATTTAATGAATTATTTTGAATTTCCTATCTTTTTTTCCACTAAACCTGTGAAAGAAAAAAATCTTTATCGAATCATAATCTGTTTAGCTTTTACAGCCCTTACTTCCTCTATTATGGTTTCCTGTTTCCTTTCAAGAAAAAAAAAAGTAATCAAATCATTGCGATTGAATCCAAAAAGAAAAATAAGCGAAAACTTTTTCAATTAATAAACAATTTGTGGTTTCATAGAAAACGACATTTTTCAAGAAAAACTTTTATTAAACATACACACACATACACACAATTACTCACTCTTGAGACAGAACAGGGGAAAAAATATAAAGGTGACTGACTCTCGAAAATATTTTATACTTGGGATCGAAATTCCGAGGATACTCAAGTTGAGCTCTCTGAAATTCACACACAAAGTAATATTATTATTAAATATTGTTCCAAAAATAACAAAATTCTTATCTTTAAATTCATAATGTTTATTTATCGCAGTTACTGATTAATGAAAAGTTGACAAAAGATTTTTCTGGCACAAACACAAAAAATAATTTGAAATTATAAATTTCTAATCAAAATATCAACTCACTATTTTTAGATTAAGAAATTGTCTTCTATTTAATTAAATAACAAAGATTAATATGTCACCGATATGAAAGTATTTTTTTTTATTGGTAAAGATAATACAAAATAAAATGATAACAATGAACAAAAGTAAAATATGATTATTAGAAATATTTTTTGAAGTTTGACCATTTTCACAACATTTATTATTTAGAGTTTACTTTTTATTGATCTCTGTTCTAATTTATTGTAAGAATCTTTGACGAAATCTAAAACATCTGCTGCACAACCCCAACATAATGTAATACCACATCCACCGTGTCCATAATTATGAATTATTGGAATTTCTCTTCCCGTTTCTATTTTGAGAAATTGAATATTTTAGTTAACTTTATTGAAAAAAACTTTAACTAAAATAACAAACTTGTTTTATGAACACCCGGTTCAACTCTAACACTATCTCTTCCAGGTCTTAGTCCAACCCATTCCGTTAATAATTCGACACCGGCTAAAGCTGGAACTAAATTAACACAACCATCCATTATTGCCTTGCTATCTTCAGGGGAAACGTTTGTATTATAATCATCAACTTGATGTGTTCCGCCAATAACAACTGAATTTATACTGAAGAAGATCAAATAATTAATTATTTTAAAGATAATTAGAGCTCTCTTGTTATTTTACTTTGGAATAATATAATTTCCGTCTTCACTATCGTCCATAATAACTCGATACATAAATGGTGCCTTAACTCTGCCTACCTGACCTCGTATAGGTCTAACCAAATTATCCTTAGCTAAGATTCTTGCACCTAATCCAGAGCAATTCACAATAATATCATAACCAATTGGTTCAGCAAAAAGTTCATCGAAACTTTCAACAAACCGTTTTTCAAATTTTCCACCCGCTGCTTCGAATCTTTTGAACAAATATGGTAGTAAACGTGTTGGTTCACAAGTCATTGTTGTATATTGATATCCATCACTATAAATTATTAAATAATTCAGACATATTGAATAAATTTGTATCTTGAAAATAAATTATTCTTACGTATATACTTTTCCATGCTGATTACCTAACTGCTTTAGTTCATATTCATCTAAATGTCTAAAACCAAAAACAATATCTTTCCATAATGGATCTGGAAAACCACCTGCATCGGAAGTGACTTGTACTACGGGTAATACAGTTATTCCAACTTCACTGGCAAAACCAGTAAACCATAAATCATAAAAAAAACTATGGGTGTCACCTCCCCATTTTCTATTTTATTAAAGCAAGAGGTAAATTATTTGAAAATTCGAAAAACGCATGATAATATTTTCTTACGAAATATTTTCAAGAGGTGTTGAACCATACAAATATGGACCCCATAAACCAGCTGCACCATCACCGGTTGTATGTGGTGTCATTTCATTTGCCATTAAAGTCACTTGAACACCCGCATCCTCCGCATAATGTTCAGCAATTCTAACAGCTGAACTTAACCCAACAACACCGCCACCAATAACAGCAATATTTCTCATTTTAAACTAATATTTTGATTCTTTCACGCAGATCACAACAACTCACTAAATTGAATTATTCAATTATAGAACCAATTTATATGAAATGCTTTAAGTAACTGAATTACTTTATATTTTATTTATTATTCTTTATCTAGAGTCAGGTTTTATTTTTTTATTTGTTATCTCAAACAAATGTGAAATGCATTTATTTTTGGTCTCATTTTTAAAAACAAAGCTTAAAAATATTACTTAGATACAATTTTTGTTGTTTAAATGAAATATTTTTAATCTTTATATTTGATTTAAATTAACATAAGTCAAAATTAAGTTTATTTAATGCGTCAATTGTAATGGTCTTGAAATTATTTCTTATCAAATTTTTATCAAATTTAAATTTAAATTTCATTTCTTTTTTAATATGATAGATTGTTGTGAATTAGATCTCGAAAATTTTTATTCATTAAAAAAAAAACAATAATTTGTTTCTTAAAACAAAAATGTTTACCATTAATACAATATTTCAAAGCACAAATAATATTCTGTATTATTTATTTTATTTGACAATATTTTATTTATTACTTTTAATTGGAATTAAAAAAAAAACGCCAAATAACAAAAATTTATTGAGATTTCATAACGTCATCAATATCAATAACAATTTGTAAAATTGCAATCGCGGCATTTATTATTTTTGAAATAAAATGAAAGTACGTGAAAAACTATAGAGTTTTTAATAAATAAATTTTTTTCTGTTCGTTTTTATAATTCAGACTGGTTGGAGATATATGCACACGTTTTTTTTTCACCCAATTTTCAATGATTTACTACCGTTTTTTTTTTTAAATATAAAATAATGTTCATTACATTTTCATTTTTTTAAAACCAAAAAAAACTAAAAAAGGAAAAATGGAAAGAGAGAGAAAAAAATGCAGAACCAAATTAATGGTTCGATTTATTTTCCAGTGGTGTCAATAAACTCAATTGAATGAAAGAAGAATAATTAATGTACGAACTTTAATGCTCACCTAATTACGTAAATATAAACTTAAATATAAATTTTATACAAAATCAAAATGATGTTTGAAAGTAATTATTTTTTGGTAAGCTAGTCTTCATTCTATTCATGAATTATTAGTTGATTTGGTAATTTAATCTATGCTTAAACAGGTACAAGAGTTTTATAAAAAAAATTTACTAATTAACGAAAAATTATTGTGTTACTAAATTTATATAAATTAGATAATAAATATTCATTAATTCAATGATCACGAATAAAATGATTAAAAAACATAAAAGTTTTATAAGTATACAGAAAACGACAAACAAAAAGTTTTCAATTTTGTAATACGACACTGATCAAATAGTAGGATAATAATATGAACATAAATGTAAATGCATGTACATTAAATATTTTTTTGTATATATAAATATACATTGACTGCATATTACATTATATACAATTTTAGTCCATCATCATTATTATAATGTACCGCGAAATATAAAAATTTATAACTCGTATAAAATAAAATAAAATAAAAAAAAATCTGATACAATCTATATAATAAAATCGATGACATGTTACAACAATTTCTGTTGGTAGATATACATTTTTTTTTGTCTCTGTTTATTTTAAAATCCCATGGATGAGAGAGAAAAAAAAGTGTACCGTCTATATCCTATTGCCCGATTACATACATAAAATCTCGTTAAGTCTTAAAATAAATTCCTCAAAAACATGAAAGGAATGAGAAAAATATTGTTTATTTTTTTTGGTGAATGTTAAAAATTTATGTTTCGATTGATCGATCAATCTTAATATTGAATCATTTTTAGTAAAAAATATATTTAGCATTATAGAAAGTTTGATTTTTAAAATCGATCGATTATTTTTTGTACCTCAATAAAAAATCTTTTCCATTTCATCCTTTTTAAATTTAATACCATCAAATTTACGATTCACCAATATATATATACATTTTGTATTACCATTTCATGCACCTTTAACCTTTAGTGTAAAAAACTACCTATAATATTAAGTTCAAAAGATTTCCATCAGCTAACAAGTAAAACAAGAAGGAAAATACAGGAGAAAAATATAGAAATAATTGATTCTGATTTATATTTTATAATAACAAAATAAGAAAAAAAAGCTCATTGATTTGAGTGCATGATCTTATCATTGATCTTAATATTATTTGTTTTCTCCCATATTCTTTTCTTTCTCTTTAATAGAAAAAAAAAAACTTTATTGGTATTCTAACTTCTTAGAATTTTTCTTGCACAAAATAATAATCTTTATTGGTTTCTGTTGTATACTTCTTTTTCTGACTGTTACAATGTTCTCTTTATAAAATACTATTGTCCATTTTAACCATAAGATAAAGATAAAAAAAAAACTCTTTCCTTATTTATAAAAATAAAAATAATAATAATAATAAATAAATAAATACATAAACGAGGGAGAGAATGAACAAGAAAAAGATGAAAACTAAATATAAAATATCCTTAACCAACAGAAACAAAAAAAAAAAAGTTCTTATTAAGTGAATGAATGGGTAAAAATGCAATACAAGAACAATAACACGATATAAACATAATCCTGTTCTTTTTATTAAGAAACAAAACAAAGTAAAGACAAATATAAAAAATAAAACATAGTGGGATCAAAATTCCGAGGATACTCATGTTCAACTGTCTTTTCTGGAATTCACACACAAAGCAAAATTAATATTAAATATTGTTTCTAAGATAACAAAATTCTTATCTTTAAATTAATAATGTTTATTTATCGCAGTTACTGATTACTGAAAAGTTGACAAAAGATATTTCTGGCACAAACACAAAAAATAATTTGAAATTATAAATTTCTAATCAAAATAACAACTCACTATTTTTAGATTAAGAAATTGTCTTCTATTTAATTAAATAACAAAGATTAATATGTATTTCTTTTTATTGGTAAAGATAATACTAAATAAAATGATAAAAATTAACAAAAGTAAAATATGATTATTAGAAATAATTTTTTTTTTGACCATTTTCACAACATTTATTATTTAGAGTTTACTTTTTATTGATCTCTGTTCTAATTTATTATAAGAATCTTTGACGAAATCTAAAACATCTGCTGCACAACCCCAAGATAATGTAATACCACATCCACCGTGTCCATAATTATGAATTATTGGAATTTCTCTTCCCGTTTCTATTTTGCGAAATTGAATATTTTAGTTAACTTTATTGAAAAAAACTTTAACTAAAATAACAAACTTGTTTTATGAGCACCCGGTTCAACTCTAACACTAACTCTTCAAGGTCTCAGTCCAACCCATTCTCTTAATAATTCGACATTGGCTAAAGTTGGGACTAAATTAACACAACCATCCATTATTGCTTTGCTATCTTCAGGTGAAACATTTCTATTATAGTCATCAACTTGATTTGTTCCAAGAATTAATTTATTTAGAGAGAAATTATGGTTTATTTGTTATTTTACTTTGGAACAATATAATTTCCATCGTCCATAATAGCTTGATATATAAATTGTGCCTTAACTCTGCCTACCTGACCTCTTATAGGTCTAATCAAATTATCCTTAGCTAAGATTTTTGCACCTAATCCAGAGCAATTTACAATAATATCATAATCAATTGATTCAGTAAAAAGTTCATCGAAACTTTGAATCAACCGATTTTCAAATTTTCCACCAACTGCTTGGAATCTTTTAAACAAATATGGTAGTAAACGTGTTGGTTCACAAGTCAATGTTGTATATTGATATCCATCACTATAAATTATTAAATAATTCAGAAATATTGAATAAATTTGTATCTTGAAAATAAATTATTCTTACGTATATACTTTTCCATGCTGATTACCTAACTGCTTAAGTTCATATTCATTTAAATATCTAAAACCAAAAACAATATCTTTCCATAATGGATCTGGAAAACCACCTGCATCGGAAGTGACTTGTACTACGGGTAATACAGTTATTCCAACTTCACTGGCAAAACCAGTAAACCATAAATCATAAAAAAAACTATGGGTGTCACCTCCCCATTTTCTATTTTATTAAAGCAAGAGGTAAATTATTTGAAAATTCGAAAAACGCATGATAATATTTTCTTACGAAATATTTTCAAGAGGTGTTGAACCATACAAATATGGACCCCATAAACCAGCTGCACCATCACCAGTTGTATGTGGTGTCATTTCATTTGCCATTAAAGTCACTTGAACACCCGCATCCTCCGCATAATGTTCAGCAATTCTAACAGCTGAACTTAAACCAACAACACCGCCACCAATAACAGCAATATTTCTCATCTTTAGCTAATATTTTGATTCTTTCACGCAGAGCACAACAACTCACTAAATTGAATTATTTAATTATAAAACCAATTTATTTGAAACGCTTTAAGTAAATGAACTACTTTATATTTTATTAGATACAATTTTTACAGTTTAAATCAAATATTTTTAATCATTATATTTGATTTAATTTAACATAAGTCAAAATTAAGTTTATTTCATGTGTCAATTGCAGTTGTGTTGAAATTATTTTATTTTTTTTTATTTTTATCAAATTTAAGATTCTGTATTAGTTCATGTCATTTTTGATTGATTGTTATGAATTTGATGTTATAGATATTCAATTGAGCAACACTATAATTTTAATTGGAGGAATTTCCCTGTTAACTAAATGTATATAGTTGAATTTATTGCCAAAATTACGGCCCTTACATTACTCATATCAAATAATTAAATAAATTTCGTTTTATCGAATCAACAATAAAATTATCAACTAATAAAATATTATAATTAATAATAGAAATAATGGCCTAGATTTTATATCTTTCTAATAATACAACATTAGCCTATAATAAATGATAAAGAAAGTAATTTAATAAATAAGAATTCCATGAATCAATAATTTTATATAATTTTAGTTTTTATTTAGATGTATTTAATTAAATTAAATTCTTCATTTTTATTGTTTTAAAGATTGAATGCTAAACACTTTGCTAATTTTCAATTATAATAAAATAGAAACGAAAATTTTAAAATGTAGATGCAGATAATGACGTTTCTCGCTTTCATGAAAATAATGACAATAAAAACAATTAAATGATTTATCATTTAAATTAACATCAATTTATATTTCAATCAATTATTGTAATAATAATTTAGCAAAATTTTATTTATGTATTTAGTAAAAGAATGAACAGCGCGAATAAAATTTACGGCATTTTAGTTATATACAAGAAATTGCTCTGTTGGGGGTTTTCCACTGATTTCATAAACATAATGTTTGTTGAATTATTTACGCATTGCCAATAATGTGTATATTAAATGATTTATAATTTAACGGGCTAGACGATGTTAATCAAAACTTATTAACATATTAAATTCTAGAACTATGTAAGATGAAGTAAAAGAAAACTCATTTGATAATCTAATTTTCCTGATGTGGATAAAGATTTTATTTCTGGCCGATAATAATAAAAGGATAGAATTTCCAGTTGCAACAGTTCATTTAGTTTCTTATTTAGAGTTTATTTAAAAAAAAAACAAGAAATGAAATGAAAAGAAGAAAGATGTCATGTCAAAAGCTAAACCATAATGTATATCACATAACAAAAGATGTGGGCGCAAACGGACTTGTGTAAAAAACACTCAAGAAAATTAAAAATTTATTATAAGAAATAAGAGGGGAAAAGAAAGAAAATGAAAAGTTGTCTTATATATTTATACCAATTCACTCAAGACTTTTACAAAAATAACCGCATCGTGCAAAAAAAAAACAAAATATTTTCTTTATTTTGTTCTCTACTCTATATCTAAAGCAATTTGTCTGATTTTGTCTTATACATATAATATTGTATCCCATTCTTATTTCTTTCTTTCATTTTATATAGATTTTTGCTTTTTCTTTTTTTTTTTTACTTTTATAACAAAAATGTTCATCTTTGCCTCCTTTTATATTCTATATATTCAATGAATATGTGTAACCATCAGCCATAGAAAATTTGAGCCCTTATCATTCGGCCTATTATGTGTTAAGCCCGATCTGTCTCTAGACCCTAATTTATCTATCAAAATAACGTTAATATCTTACTCAGTATAAAAAGTAGAATAAGAAGAAGAAGTGAAATATTTTTGTTTTTGGGTACTTTTTTTTTCTTTTGCGGGTTGTTAGAATAATAATATATCTCTTTATAGAGTATATTTTATTATAAGTAAAACGTATGACATTCGATTTATTTTAATTTTTTGAATATAAATTTATGGATTTAGAATATTTTTGTATAAAAGGATATATTCTTACAATTTAAACTATACAGTGTTGGACTTGTAATCCGACAGTTAGAAGTATATTTTTTATCCGTTGCTAAAAAATTATGAGGACATAACACATACACTGTGTTAGAGTAAATTCGACCTTATTTGATTTTTGATTCTGACCTTAATATATGTTTTTCTGTTTCTAGTTATGTCGCAACAAATCATTAAAATTTCATAAAATTTTTAAAATGATTTTATTTAACAAAAATAATTTGCATTTTGTGACAAATTGCCGAATTCTGTGTCGGTGCACAAATGTGTGCACGTATAAAAAACGATAAATCAAAAAAAAAAAGCAGAAACCGTATAAGAAAACACGGAAATTACAATGAATCGGTGTTTTAAAGTAATTATTTTTTTTACAAGAAATTAATGTTATCACGCAAAATGTGCAAAAATCTGCACTTTGAAAGAAAAATGTAAACAAGTCAAAGCGATGAAAAATGACAGGAGATACAAGAGAATGGTAAAAAAGAAGAAGATTTATCAAAAGAATCTGCACGATTAAATCTTTTCATTTACATACATAAAGATGTACCAAAAAAATTCTGACAACTTAATTATACGATATTTTCAATTTCTTCATTTTTTTTTCATGACTAAAGAAAATACTAAAAATTACACAATTTAAGTTTATTTGTGTGTTATTTCATTGTGTTCGTGTTGCACCAAAATTTTATATGTAAATAGATAATAGTGTGTGTGTGTATGGGTATCTTGTATGAAACATATAATAAAAAGAAATCAACTGAAATGATTATACACTTAAATATACATTATTGTGTAATATTTACATAAATCTTTAAATCTTATATATGAAAATGTTATAATAAACACAATAATGTAAGAAACAACAAACATAATTTTGTTTTATTTTTGAATTGATTTGCTTTAAAAGATTGAAGTCATTGAACTTTGTTGTTTTATGTACAATATAATTTTTTAAGTAATAATTTTTGTATTTAAATTTATAGAAATGAAATTTATTGGAAAATCATATAAAAGACATTACTATTTTCTACTTAATAAATTAATAGAATAAAAGATTTAATGTATCTGAACCTTCTCTCATATTAGCTAAACATCTTGATAATCAAAATTTAACCTTAGGCAATTATGCATTAAAAGGTTAATAAGATTTGTTTGTACTTACTACCTACGACATATTTATCTCGAAACTAAAAAAACACATAAAAATAGAATCTTTTTCTAACATTGTTTTATGTACTTGATTATATATTCAATTTACTTAATTTAATATTTAAGATTTATTTTATGACAAGAGTGTTAAAATAAAGTAATAGGCAATTATAAAATATTTATAGAAATTATTTATAATAAGAAAATTAATAATTAATATTCAAAACATTTTTTTATTATTATAAATTTAAAAAGTATTAAATTAAGTTAGAATTAATAGATTAGTTGTGTTGCTGAACGTACATTATTTGTTTTTAGTGCTTTCCGTTTCTATTAATAGCATCATTTATTCGGTTTGCATTTATTTTTTATTTCAATTAAAATTACAGTTCAATTTAATTTGTGACAATTCAGTTTAATGAATTTTCATTTTTTTCTTTCCTTCGTTGAATTTTTTTTTTTATCACATTTTATGAACTTTAACATTTTCTTAGTAGAAAGATTGTAATAAATTTCAGATTTGTTTATTATTAATCAAACATTTGTTCATTTTTAATTGAATTTTATTTAAAAAAAATTGCATCGAAATAAAATGATTCAGTGATTATAAACATTTATTATTATAATACAATTACAATAATTATAATACAATTATAATAATTGTTTATAAACATAAACAATTTATTTAGCACAAAGTTCACTGTATTATTGTTAAGATTATGAATAAATTTATAGAGTTACCTTCACCTTAACCTCAATACCGAATTTTGTTTTAATTAATAAATTTTATAAAATATATTTTGAACTTACCAAAAATGTTTGATTGCACATAATCGGTACAACTCCAGGATTTCCATAGATTTTTAGAAATTGTATTGCTCCCTGTAGAATTATTATAATATAAATTTTCATTTTTCATCATTTAATCAAATAATTTTTGCCATTAAATAATATATAAACGTCGTTTATTCGTGTGTGTTTACGCTGACGATAACTGAATTTAACATAAACCTTTCAAAATTACAGCAAAAAAACTGAAACTGAAACAAAAGAATCGTTCTTGATCCTTTTAATTATTCTTGTATTGCAAAATACTATTTCACTTAACAGGAACAAAAATTTAGAGGAACCAAAACCATTTTATGTAACACTGTTTTCTTTTTTTAACATTTTTAACCAAAAACATAAAAATTTAAGTCAAAACAAACAATTTATTTCTCTTTAAGAAAATCGAAAATTAACCAAAAAAAACACGTGACTATTGAACAACGGTCTATAAACAAATGCAATCAAAATTGAATAAGAAAAGAAATGAAAATGAAGATTCAAAGAGACAGACAGTGAAGTCAAAGGGAATAAACAACTAAGAATAAAAAAACGAAACTGACAGACTTGAGATATGAAAGTGAGATGGGAAAGGGAACACATTAGAATTAAATTTGGTTTAAGATTATCGTTAAGCGCGCGTGTTTGTATTTCAATATTTTTTAATATTTCGCTGTACCAACCATAGAAGTATTAGAACCGTAGATACATCATTGAACTTTGAAAAGAAAAGTTTTGTGAGAAAATCTTACGAGTTATGAAATAAGGAACAATTTATATATCTGTGTTGCCAAAGCGTAATTTAGGAGTGTCTATCATTGTTCCGGCTACCCCAATAGTTGTTTTTGGAAAGATACATTTTATATCAATTTAGTTTGCAAATAAATTTAAATCAATTGAATATTAAATCTTAGCGATGCCATACAAAGTGAATAATGTAAGTTATGAATTTTCTATTCACTACTACATCAATGCTTCATCTTGTATGCATAAAATAATATATGAGCGCCAGTATATTATATTGAAATCATTCCTTTCAACGAGCATTATTTAAATCTCATAATAAATGACGATTTATTTTTACAAGAATCAAATAAAATAAATCGTTGCATTTTCACAAAATAATAATAAAAGAACAAAAACAAAAATCTATATATTTTATTGATCTTTATCAGAATTTTATCTTAGTAACCATATAAAATATAACATCACACACACACACACACATATACATACAATCCATAAGACATAAGACATCATATAATATAAGAAGACTCAAGAGTCTTTTTTTTCCCCCCTTTTATATAAAACAAAACAAAAAATATAATGTATTTTTGTTTTTATTCTTTTATATTTTATTGAATTGAATTGAAGTGTTGATGTGAATTTTTGTTGTTGTTGTATATTTACTTTTCTTATATATTTTCTTCTTATTCAATATACTGTACACTACAATCATATATACATACAATACAATAGACATTCATATACATATATATTTTTATTTCTTCCTTAGTACTATATTCTGATGAGATGAGAATGTTGATGTTCAAGAGTTTAAAATCGATTCATAAATATGACTGCTAGAAGGAGGATTTTTTTTTGATATGCGAAGTTTATAGATTTATAGAAAATATAATATAATATGTTTGAAATTTTGTTTGTTGGCACTGGTACTTATATTTGGATATTTTATATTATATCTATCACACTAAATGGCATTTTGTTATTTTTATTTGAATTGGATTTAAATATTTTTATTTTCATTTTGTGTTGTTTTTGTTTTTTCCTCTTCCGTTTTTTTCCCCGATTTTCTTCTTCTTATTTTTTTTTTTTCAATAACAGAGAAATCTTTATAATACGATTTCAATATTTTTACTTCTTGAAAAGATTCATTTCAAGTTATAGATATGTTTTCCTTTTTTTTTCTCTTCATCTTCAGTTAAGAGTTTATTTAGAATTTTGATATTATTCACGTTTGCATATAGACAGAAAAAAAAAACAACAAATAAAAAAAATTGTTATCAAAAAAAGAAAGAAAACAAAAAAAAAACACATATAGATGATGTAAGAATTTGATTTGAGCGACGAAATTATTCAGAAAAAAATGTAAATAAATGGTTCATAGAATGTTGATAACATTTTTTTTTTTTTAACAAATTAATTATTTATCATTTTAGCTCATAACTCTTTTGTAACTAATAAAAAAATTTCTATAATTAATTAAAATTGAAACTAAGAAAAAAAAAATAGATAAAATGAATAATCGATTATAATCGATTATTTTTTTTCATAAAAGAAAAATTATGATTAGTATGATAATACTACGAATAGTTAACTTATCATTATTATAAACGTCAACACAATCAACAAGCTAATTAAACACTGATTGCTTTTAAAATATCATTTCTATTAAATTTTCGTCGTCAAAGTTCAATGAATTTACTATTTTTTTTTTACTTTTTTTCTATTCATGCGCGTTGAGAAAAATAAAAAAATAATTTTAATTGAACAAAAATACAATACTTAATAATAGGTAAACCTGTTGCTGACAAGAAAAATATATTAAAGACTGATAATCTTATCTAATTTATAAAATTAAAAAAAAAAAAACAAAAAGAGAAAGAAAGAAAGAAAGAAAAAGGTAAACCTTTTAATGGCAATTATCAAAAATCCTAAACAACCAGAAAAACTCAATTGTGACGATTAAATTTTATAGTTTGTTTGGATTTTGTGTTTTTTTTTTTGTTTCTCTATATATATTATTTTTGGTCAAACATTTTAACTGTATTAATTTTGGTATGTGATGTGATAATAAATTTAGCATGAATAACTTAATCATGTTTAAATAAACTTCACTCTACTCATTCTATAACTTTTATTTTCATTTTGTAGTGTTTTTTTTTTCTTCTCTAATCTATAAATGGTCTTCCATATCTTGAACTAAACAGACAACCGTAAAACGAATGACACACCTTCCTCTACAAATTAACATTTGGACATGAATAAATTGTAGAAAATTAAAGGTATGTTTTTTTTTTTTGGGTAAACCTTTTATAAATGATCGATTGAATTGTTTCTTCTTTATTAAAATGAGAAATAAAAGAAAAAAAAAATGAAACATGAATGCGGTATTTTGTTGTAAATGCGGTCTTATTATTTAATAGCATTTATTTACCTATCAAATAAGAAAGATAAAGGTTAGTTTTGTCTTTTACCAATGAGGGAATCCATTTCTGTTCATTACATTGTTCCCATTTAATTTCATTTTCCATTCCAAATTTTTTATTTCTTTCTGATTGATTTATTTGTGACATAGAGAATTTTCTATACGTAATTTTTTTTATGTCGTTCTTTAAGGATACTCCCTCCCTTATAAAACAAACCGCATATATTATTTTTTATAACAAATTTCTAAAATAATGAAAAAGTAAAAACAAATAAACAAAAAATTAATTTAGTGAAAAGAAAAGAAGGTGTGAGGTAAAGCGAGATTTTTACTTTACTTAACTTTCTTTCATTTTTTTTTTGTTTTGATTAACGACCTAACCCATAATAGTACAACAACCCATAATAATAATTTTATTGTTTTAATTAAATTAAATTGGAATTGGTCAAGAATTACAATTATTATAATTATAAAAATGAAAATAAAAAAAAAAAAAAAAAGAATAAGCCAGTCGAGTTAAAACACAACACACAACAAATGAATGACTATTAAAAAAAAAGTGTAATAAGAATAATATTTATGAAAAAAAAAAGAGTCATATCCTGTCGGTTTTTTTTTACTAGCTTTTTGTTTTTATTTTTGTGTATGTTTATTTTTTTTTTGTTATTTTCTGTTATTCAGTTGTTATATTTTATTTTGACACGAATCAAAATTATAATTCACTTCAAAAGTGTGTGTGTGTGTGTGTGTGTTGGTATTTTTTTTTCCCTGTTCTGAGATTAATCGGATTTAACTTTAAACCATAAATTGCTTTTAGGTATATGATTTTTTTTCTTCTATTCTTTAAATACAGAAGCATGTATTTTTATATTTAAGAGAAGTAAGGAAGTGGGAATGAAAAATTAATAATAATCGTAGGGATTATATTATTATTTAAAGTTGACATCCTGATTTATAAATTATTTTGAATTTTACGTCTTTTTTTATCAAGTGTCGCTTTTGTTCTTTCAATTCTTCCAATTCTGACACGGATTAAGGATGTTAGCAATCTGAAATTGTTTACTTTGACTTGTATTATACAATTGAATATAAAAAATTGTCTGTTTCATATTTGTAACATATTGGATACAAACAACAACAAAAATGAAAATCTACATCATGATCATCATTGCAATAAACTGCAGTGGATGCATGCGGTAAACACAATTCACAATGTCCAATATTAACACTATAAGAGCAAACCTACGTTAAAAGTATTAACATTGGTGCAGGTGTAATTTGAAATGTTCAACAGAAACTACGTTGAATAAAAAATGTGATTGGAAAAAAATATGCTTGTATTGATTTCTAAAATCAATGATGATGATAAAACATATTTTATATTTTTAATAAAGGTAAAAATTATTATCATCTTTCATCTATCGTCATCATAAACATCATCAATATAATTGAGAATCAAAGTTTGCGGCGCGTCATTGCATATTCAAAGACTCATTTTGACAATCTATAATCTTTTGATGTGAGATTATTGAAGGATAGAAAAAAAATATATAAATATAAAAATTTCAGAGACAGACGATAAAATATTAAAAATATATATTGACATGTTAAAATGGGAATGAGTGTAATTATTATTAGAGCAGCCAGAAGAGGATTAACAAATACTCAACAAAAATTCATATAAAGCAGGTCATTGACTTTAAACTCTGATTACAAACTCATTAATAAAAAATTCATAAAATGAACAAAAATAAAGCAAAAAATCCAATTCTGTTTCTGTATTTTTTTTTTATTTTCCTTCTACTTCTCCCGCTCCTCACCATTTTTATGTTATTTTTCATGGGTGTCTATAAAAATAGAAAATATAAATCAATACCATATTGTTTGTTATAGGGTCAAATAATTTGATAATTCCGAGTAAAGAAAAGAATAACAAAAAAAAAAAAGAAAAAAGAACAACAACAAAAAAAGAAGGAAAATCGACACAGTCTATTGAATCCAATCAAGCTTCCTAATGATTTCTATATAAAAATAAAAATTATATCGGGAAAGAAAAATACTCTTTCCGGTTTTAATTCTTTTTGTTATTGTTGTTGTTGTTGTTGTTGTTGTGATTGTTTTCTTTTATTCTTTTTTCATTTTCATTTTCATTTTTTTTTTTTTTTTTGTTATTTTTATTGTTGAATGAGTTGTTGTTGGTTGTAATGGTTAACAAGCACAATATAATATAATGAAGAGAAGTACAATTTCATGTCATCAATATAAAAGGAGACATCAAAATCTAATAACAACCACCAAAAATGGAATAAAAATAAAATTGTAGGGAAAGAAGAAGAAGAAGAAGAAGAAGAAAAAGTATAGAGAGCAAGAAAAAATAATAATAATATAATAAAAAACGAGAGTCATTCCAACCTCATTTAAAAATTTGTGTGTAGGTTGAGTTGGGGTGTGAGTTTTTTCTTTTTTTTTTGGGGTGTTAAAGCGCTGAACGGCTGAATACAATCGAAACGAGTAAAAAAAAAGTTTTTCTATTTTTCACCGCCAAAAAAAAAAAACGGAAAAAACGGAGGAAAAAAAGTTAAAAAAATAAAAATCAATTCATGTGAAAATAGAAAAGTTTTCTTTTGGTTACTTTTTTTTTTTCTTCTTTTTTTGGCTTGCATTATTTGATAGGAAATTAATGAGGTATTTTCATACAGATGAAATGAAAATAATCAACTTTTAATTATCCAAAATGAAAATCAAATAAAGCAAAAAAAAAAAAAAAATACAATCACATTTGTAATTATTTCAATAAAAATGTCAATTTTACTTTAAAAAAAAAACAGAATATGTTCACACCTCGTGAATTTCTTATTACATAACTCAGAACAGAATAATATAACAAACCACTTCAATGAATTTCTTCTACATTACAACAAAATATTTTCAACTGGATTTTTATGTTAAAAAAAAAAATTGTCCATTTTTTATTACATTTTTGTTGTTGGTGTTGTTGTTGCTGTTTGTTAAGGAATCAGAAAATTTTTTTCACATAAAATATTGGTATACTGAACTGAAACCTTTGCCATATTTATTATTTTTTATATCATTTTTTTTTTCTTCTTCTTCTTTTTCTTCCTCATGCATTATTATTATTATTATGTTGTGTTATGACTATCTTCTTGTATGTATATAAACATTATTCAGACATTTAATGTATGTATAACAATAATGTCAGAACAGAGAGAGAGAGAGAGAGAGAAAAAATGTGTATCTTTTTTTTCTTTTAAATTTATATTATGATCCTTAAATCCTTCGAAGTTACAACTAACAAAAAAAAATAATACAGAAAACAGAGTTTGTTAACCTTAAATTCAAGGACAGATAAAGATTGATTGTGCATTTGTTTCTTTTTTGGGCGACTAACAAGAAAGATTGAAGACATCAAATCTACTATTATAATTACAACAATTTATAACACACCGGTGTTTGAACTCAGATCTATATGAATGTGGGTCGAACATATTTAATCACAACTACAATATAATTAAATGTTGTATTTTCTACTACACATTTTTATTTTAGCCATAAAATATTTATTAGAATATGGGCTAGATGGTTTGAGTAAAAAGATAATCCATGGATCGACTACAATAAAGTGAATAAAATTGACGAAAATTCATTAAATATGAATGCGATCACCCAGTACGTTATAAGATGAATTATGATCTAATTCTTTTTATACTAATTTAATGAATCGGTTAAAAAACTAAAATGCATTAAGTTAATGCATGAATATATAATTTATTTATGGTCCATACATTCAGCTCATAAAGATTTAGAAAGACCGAATAACTTTATTAAAGTGAATGTGAAATAAATATATATTTTTTTGTTCATAATTTAGAAATTCTATAAATAAAGAACGGGAAATTTTTACATAAAATAATATTGGTTGATAATTTCAACACTATTTTTGTGTTTTAAAAGATACAATAAATTAATACTTAAATGATTATTTAATAAAATATCTAAATAAAGATCTTAAAACGAGTATGTCATTAATTAACGTTGAAAATATAACAAGAATACAAATTGTAAATTTACATAATATTTTCAATAAATTTAAAATAAAAATCTGGTCACTTATAAAATTCCGATAATTTAAATAATTAATAATAAATTAATATTTTTGAAGCAACAGACATGAGATTTTAATAAACTCAACTCAACCAAAACTCAAACAATTGTTCATGTATTTAATTTTCTATAGATTTATTTATTGAATTACATCCTAATTGATTGAGTGGAGTTTGTTGTAATCTCACCGAATATCACAAAATAAAAGGTAATGATCTAAAATATATTTGCATTGCATAGTTGAAATTTAAAATTGGTTTTCAATCTCTGACCAAAAATTTGTATTGACTGCTAGAATAGAAGAAAAAAACTATCAAATTTATCTAAAATTTATGGACGAGTAAGAACGAGTTAAGTGGAGGATATTTAAAATTATGTGTTACATAAAAATAAAACATGTTAAGAATAGAACAAAAGAAAAAGCTCTAAATATTCATTAAAATCCGATTATCGATTTTTAAATACATAGCATGACGTTGTTTGTGTGTTGTGTATTCATTACTATTGACCAAAGAAAAATAAAAATTAATAATACAGTTTGTATTGTCTTTCTCATTTTTTTTAAAGTAAAATTTCCTAAAACATACTTATGTAAAAAAAAAAAATTAATTAGAAAGGAAAATACAAAATAGGGAGGGGGGGAAAAAAGGACAAATGATGCTTTAAGCTAAGAGGAGTTTTCTTTATAATTGAATTTAATTATTTAATTAACAATCAAATATGGCTTATCGATTTTTATCTTAAACAATAAGAAATTTTTTTTACAGTAGATTAAAGCTATTGTGACGTCGGTTAGAAGAAAAACAAAAGACGTCCCACGTACCTACATTTTTGTATATTTTCTTTTACTTATAAAATTTTCATATTTTATCTTTTCATTAATTTTTTTTTTTTATTAATAATATTTTATTTAGAAAATAATGTTTATTTTTTGGTTTATCTCTGTGTATCTGTTGTTTTTCTATTTTCTTTATTTATATTATTTTATTTTTTTGTATTTTGTAAAGATTTAATATGAAAATAATACCTTAAACATTTTTGATAATGAGGGTTTATTCTATAATATTGAAGAAGATCAACAGATTTTAATAGGTTTAATAACATTTTGGGATAATTTACTTAATTGAGTGTATAAAAGGACAAAAGTGTTAGTAAAATGAATGATTCCATGTAGATTGGATTTTAAGGATTGTTAAATTATACCAATTTCTATGTTCTTCTCTATAGAATACATTCTATCATAATGATATTCTTTGAAAAAGTTTAAAGTGAGGAGTAAAGTGTAGAGTGAATATAGAATGGGTTGAATGGAAAAATTTAATATAGAAGGTGGTGGTTTTTTGGTTTATAAATTTAAACAATTGAGATGAGATTTTATCATTGTATTTTCTGGTATTATGAATACTTCAATAACCCAAAGAATAGAAAAAAACACTAACCATACACAAAATACTACCCACAGAATATTCTATATAAAATAAAAGATTGATTTTTTGTTGCTTGTTGGTGTTATTTTCTGTTTTTTTTTTTCGTTGGTGTTAAATTGGGTTTTAACACTAAATTGTTTTTGATAGAAATTAACTTTATTTAACACAAGAAATATTCAGAAAGAATATAAAAAAGAAAATATATTGTGGGCTTAATGCAATTTTATAAAAATAAATTGGCAATTATTTTTACATATTATATTTGGTCACATCTAGAGGGAATCAATATAAATATGAATTATATGTTGTAACAAATAATATTCATCAACTTATCGTCTCTATAATGAACATCAAATTTTTATTCGTATCTGAATAAATAAAAAAATATTTGATGTTAGGAAAAAATATAAAAAAAAAAAATAAAAGTCACAAAATTGAAATAATATGATTCAGTTTGAGAAAATCTATACACAAGAATCTCTATAAAAATCAATTTATTATAATAAGGCAGCATAATAATAATAATAATAATAATAATAATAATAATAATAATGATATTCTCTCTAAAGACAGACCAATCATATCATCATTATAATAAAATACTGTATTTTATGTACTTGTAGCCACTTCAATGCAATAAATTTTATTTGATTTTCATATTCACTGTATTTATTTGCATTGAGATATTTATTCCATAGAGCTTACAACAGAAAACAGATAGAATGAAATGTAATTTTATTCATAGTATTACAGAAACATTATTATTCAAGATAATTGTTGATTAAAATAAGTATCGGTATGTAAGAGAGAAAGAGAGAGAGAGAGAGAAAGAGAGAATAAATTTGTTAATATTGTCAAAATATGACAAATTTGTTTGATTCAAAATTTTCAATAACGAATTAAAAATGTCAATAAAAATGTTATCTGTCACTTTTACACATAATCCTTTTTTTTTTTTTTTAATAATTCACGTCTAGATGTTATGGAACAAACCGTTTAATTAATTGTGGTCATTTATCATACAATTTAACATACATAGATGGATACTCTACATGTTATTACGGTCTATCGTTATTCCTCATTCCAACAATATTTAAATACTACACACAGAAATGTTTGCTATCGGATATATCGAATATATATTACGTATATATATTTTTTGATATTTGTAAATGGTGTATTCTATATAATATGACCAATAACTTCCGTATTAGATTAAAGTAAAAATACATCGGGCATAATAATAAAATCAACAATCAGAAGAGTACAAATTATTATTATTATTATTATGAAAATAATTAGATAAATAAATGTCAATTTTTTTTGAGAGATTTGATAATTTTTAATGTAGATAGATTTAATAATGTGATAGAATTTCATACAAAAATATTAAGCTTTTGTAATATTCGCATGTTTAAAGATAAATTTAAATTATATTCACACAAATGATTTTTTTTTTGTTTTAAAAGTAATTAATTCATAAAATATACAAAGGTTTTTTTTTTGTTATCCCGAGTGTATAAATTATTATGTCCACAATGAATAATCATGGGCATCATGATTGGCTTATTAAAATTAAACTTCAAAGAATATTAATTATAGAATGTTTTCATATTATTTAATTATAATTTATTTATAATCAACTAATCTGGGATACATTAATTTTTTTCCCCAACAATTATTGATTGCAAAATAAATACGAGCGAACACAAAAAAAAAAAAACAGCATTTTCAGTTGTGGTTTTTCTATAATGGTTTTTTTTTTGTACTTTTATTCGGAACATTCTCAGAAAATCAATTTTTTCATATTTTTTTCTATTTTTGTCTTTATTTATGCAAATGACATTTTTCTTCCGATTCCAAAAGATGAAGATAATTAATATTGACATTTTTAAGTATTCATTTTTTAGTATAAAAAAAAACGGTATTTTATAATTATGGCAGGGAAAATTCTATAGAATAAATTTAAAAAAAAAAAATAGAAGAAATTTTTATTAAAAATGATTTGATTAAATTGTATTTCCTTTGAGATTTAGATGCAATTATCAAGAAAATTCATTGAAATGTTACTGCAATGACAATTAATTAACGTTTTTTTTTTCTTTTTAAATTTGCTTATTCTTATTTTACGTCATAGAAATACCGAGTCACATTCACATCATGTTGAAAATGGAAAATTGTGTCAATTACGAAACCCAAAATTGCATCGCAGGCGCAACTGCAATTTTTTTTTTACTTTTATCCTTTTTTTTGTGGTTTCCTTTCTTTTTTTTTTTTACTGTTAAAGGAAAACCTTTCTCATGTACAGACAAAAAATGATATTGATTAAATAAAACCTCCCGTGTATATACGGTTGTTTTTGGAACAACAACAACAAAAACAAAAACGATAATAAAAAACATTCCAAATTGCTTTTAGGAAAAAAACACAAAAAAAAAAACAACCCAGAGCGCATTCCTAACTAAGTTAAAGGAATAAAAATTAAATTCTAATCATCATTCATTAAAAAATACTTTATCCATTTCAATTCGCTTTTAATGAAGAAGGAATGTTTAATTTCTTCATTTATAAAATTTATTTCAAAAATAAAACAAAAACAGAAAGTAAAGAATCCTTCAATAGATAATTTTTAACTTATCGTTTCTATAAAATGAATGAAAAATAGAAAGAGTTAATTTATTTACGTCCAATGAATATTTCATATGAATTCTTTCTTTAGTTTTTCTTCCATATTTTTTTTTCTCTGCATAGGTAAAAATATCCATGTTTTTCGGTTGAATAAAAATTGATTTTAAATGAAAAAAGTTTTCCCTTAAATTTTTTTTTTTGCCAAATACAAAATATGTTGTCCTTTTCTTTTCGTACCATTTTCAAAAAATTTCCCTTAATTAATTTCAAGAATTAAATTTTTAATAATCTGTTTTTTTGTATACAAGAGAGAAAATGGAATGAGGTGATTTTAGAAAATTTACAACGAACCCATTTATAGCGATAAGTTTTAAACAACATAAATTATCTCATTGCCTCTGTAACATACAACATTCAACAATCATAGAAATATATAGAAAATCCTTTACCTACTTATCACATTGACCCATAATAATATATAAAATAATCAAAATAAGTAAGAATAACCGCTTCTATATTTAATACCGAAAAGAGTGATCTGATTGTATTTGTATTTTTTGTATAGATTTTTGAAAGCGAATTTTTTTTTTTTTTTCGTTTTTATTTCAACGATTTTTGGAAACATCTGGAATATTTTCATAAAATATTTTCAATGTGCCCAGTGGTGTAGATTACTAGAAGGTATACAATTAAATTCATTATTATGAACATTTTTTTTTCTTAAATAAAATCATCATTATTTAAGAATTAATTCGATAAAAAGATTTCTTCTTAGAATTTTTTCTTTCTAATCCTTTTTCTAAAATTCTCAGAAACCCTAAAATAATTCTTTTTCCCTCTCCGTCATTTTTTTTTTCCTCTACTATATTAACAAAAGAAAATTCGTGCCAAATGGATCAAAAGACGGAATATACATTTGTAATGAACTGTTGGTGGGCTCCCACTTATCCCATCGAACTAACTACCCCATGTCTCACATAATATAGGAAAATTTATTGATCCAATATTTTCTTTTTTTTTTCTTTCCTTTTTTTTTCGTTTTGGAAAACCAAGACAAAAGCATATACAAATAATAATTTTATAATAAATCTTATTGGAATTTGTTCGACATACTAAACGATTACATTTTATGATATACATTGGAGATTGTGGTCGATGATGGTAAAAGGAAAGAGAATATAAATGGGTGGAGATGTTTTTGGGTGAGAAAATTTGTGAAACTAGGTTATTACAGTCGGCTTTTTTTGTATATCTAAATATATATATATATTGGGTTGCCCATTAGAAGTAGAGAGTATAAGAACTTTTAGGATAAAGGCTAATATTTTAGGAATTTATAACTGGAGGTACTGACAGCACATATCTCACATGGTCTATTGTTTTATCTATACATGCTTTTATAGTTTTTGTCAATGTTTTTTGTTAATGACAAAATAATGTCTTCAAGACAGTAATATTGGAGTTAAACAAAAACCTTTACATAACACAATATTAATCGTTAAGAGAAATTTTATCTAATTTTTTCATAACACAAATATATAAATAAAAGTAATTCGATAAATAATATTCGATTGTTTATTTTATTAATGTCAGTTTGTCTTATTAAAAAATAAACCAAACATTATATGTACAAAATAAAATCTAAAGTTAGAATAAGAATTTAATCAACAATTTTTAATGAGAGATTTCTTTTGTAATTCAATATATGATTGTTTGATGTGTGGGTGGATGTGTGTGTGTGTGCTCGTGTAGAATAAAATTTGTATAATTTTTATGTTTATATTTGAATTTGTACCAAATTTTAAATTTTCGTCATATAACTTCGTTTTTTTTTTCTTAAATAAATTGATTCAAAAAGTTTCCTTATTTATAAAACCTTTAAAAAAATGTTCTCTTCTCTCTTTTCTTTTAAATAATTTATAATCAAAAAATAAATAAATAAATTTATTTATGTAGGGTATCTACAATATTTTCTTTTTATTCCAAAAAAAAAAAAGAAAGTCAAATTGACAAAAACAAAAAAAGAAGAAAAAAAAAACTGCTGAAACCTTTTATATGATTAAACACGAGCGCACATACAAAAAAAAAATGTTAATAAAATATAATATTTGCTTAATAAACGTGCTTGTTCTCATTAAAACATATAAATAAAAGCTTATTTTCAGAATTCAAAAATAAATAATAATATTGTTTTATACAGGGGGGATGTTTAAATTGTAAAAGAAATAAAAAAAAAAAGATTGTAGAGAAGAGAGCCATAAAGACAGAATGTAAAATAGAAAATAGAATCAGTACTGGCGTCTACAATTGATTCTTAAATATATATTTTCATAAAAGAAAATTCATTTCATGAGACAAATTAACTTACAAACCGCCACTGTAAATTATGATTTGGTTAAAGCGAGTATGCGTGAAGGAAAAAGAGAAAGAGAGAGAGAGAGAGAGAGAGAAAGAGAAAAGAATTGAGATTTAGAATAAAAAAACCTAAAATTAGGACGATAATAATTATCAAATAAACAAAATATTAAGTCCAGTTTTTCAACTAACTTAATAAAGAAAATATGGAAAAACCGAACAAAAAAAGTTAACTATGTGTGTGTGTATGTGTATGTGTGTGTGTGTGTTGCTGTTAAGTAAAATTTATATCACACAAAATAGTAATAATAATCATAATAATATAATAGAGGAAGAAAAATGTAAAGTTTCTTATTAAAAGAAAACTCCCCTTCTGTTTTCATAAAGAAATTACCCATTTTATTTATTCATAAGATTTATATGGAAATGTATGGATGAATGAATGAACGAATGAATGAATGGATATATTTGTTGAGGAAGAAGGACGAGCAAATTATTAGGTCCTGTTTTTTATTTATATAAAAAAAAAATCATTCGTATGTCAAACAAAAAGGGAAATAAAGAAAAACAAATTACAAAATAAACTAAACTAGTTGTTTGCGTGGTAATTAATTTGTATATAAAAATTCATAAACAGGTAGCGGTGAGTTTAAGTAAAGTTGGTCTTACTTATGTTATTCTCGTGATGTTTTATATTATTTAAGAATTTATTTTTATTTGTTGTTGTTACTAAAAAAAAAAGAAGAAGAATTAACAAAAGAAAACTGTATTCACGCTTAAAGACATTTTAACATAAATAATGGAGAAACAAATGTATTGGGTTAACCTACATCTCACCAATACGTATTCAGGTGGCAGCGGAAGAATAGACGGATAAGCATAAACATTAACACTTTTGATTGAGCTGATGAAAGAAAATTGGAGACATCGCGAAATAAATTTGTATTTTTTTTTTAGACTTTTTGATTTTAAAATTGAAACGGAAAACGATAGAAATGGAAGTGAAAGAAAAATACTAATCACATTTTATTATTAACAGAAAAAACAAACACAAAAATGTGTGTGTGTGTTTAAGCACAAAAGTATTTGGTTCATTTTTTTTTGTCGGTCACAAGCTTTAAAAAAAAATAACAAAACTTATACAATATGTGGGATTTGTATCGCGTGATCTAACTTTATTATGTAATCATAAAAAATTTCTATAATTCTATAATTCTAATTGTGCGGTAGTTGAGTTTTTATGTATATTAATGTTTAGGGAAAAACTTATCCTTTGTGCATTTGTATAGGTGTGTACTGTATTTCTGTATTGTTCTTTGCATGTAAAACTTTTTCCCACGCAAAGTGTTTTCTTGTAAAATTCCTGACAAACGCACTAGGGACAAAATATTCACCATTAAAAACAACAAAACGATAATTGTGGTATGGGGTGATGGGGGGTTACTAATAAATTCCTTACTTCCCTTTTTTTGTGTGTGTGTGTGTGTGTTTCTTTATTTCGGATAAAACATTATACATAAAAATTTGTATTTAATTTCCTTTTTTTTTTTTACTCGCTTTTATTTTTAGTTAAAACAAAAATTAGGCATCCTTTTCGGTTAATAAAGTTAAAGTCAAAAAAACGAGAAGAAATTATAAATAAAAAGAAATAAAAAAAATGGTTTTTATCGACCTCACTTACATCATTCACAAGTCAATTAAAAAAGCTTTTTTCATATAATATTGCAACGTCCTATTCTAATAAATTTTATATTATTATGAAGGGGAAAAAAAACCTAAGGGATGAAAATATTTTAGAGATTATAAAAGTGGTGTGATGGGATGAAGGAGAGGGAAGTAGAAATAAATTTATGTATATACAAAATTTTTGTGATTCTGTTTGATTTATTTAAAAACCATTAAAAAAAAGAAGAATATTTTTAATGGTTTTATTTTTTTTTCATTCCTCGTTTCTTCCATTAGAAATCAAATTTATTTATTATTATTATTTTTTTTTTTTTAACGAAGGATAAAAAATTGTTTTCACTGGACTCATGAAGAAAAGAAAGCCGTAAATTTTCCAAAAAAAAAAAAAAAGAATAAATAAAATATAATTAATTTATTTTCTATATTTTTTTTTTTTTTTTGTGTTCAGTCATAAATCTTTTATTTTTCCCTTATGAACTCAGTAAAACGTCAAATTCGTAGGAGGAGAAAAAAGTGAAAATGAAATGTGGTGACTGGGGACTGTAAGAGAGGTGAAGATTTTCATTTTTGTTTTCTCACATTCCTTTCACATAAAATACTCTACTAACACCAGCAGCCATACCCAAAAAAAAAAAAAACAATAGAAAATGAAAATATAAAGAAGAAACTATATTTCAATATCCTTTAAAGAAAATGAAAGAAGAAAAATAAGAAAAAAAAAGGAAAAAGGAAAAAGGCGAACTTGAAAAATATTTTTGTATGTTTTCTTTCTTGTTTCTTTTTTTTTCTTTCTTTCTTTCATTTTTTTTTTTTGAATTGAAATCAAGGGGAAAATTTTATATATATTACCAGAGAAGAAGAAGAAGAAGAAAAAGTAAAAGTAAAAAAAGAAAAGGGAGAAGAAGAAGAAGAAGAGGACGAGGAAGAAGGAAGAAAAAAAAGAAAAACTTTGAACCATAAATTTACCCTTTTTCTTCTTCTTTTTTTTTCCTTTTCCTTTTCGTTTCTTTTACATTTTTTTTTTAACTCTAGGGTTTTATACGCACAGAGAGAGAGAGAGAAATACAATAAAAATACACAATGAAAAGAAAGAATTTCTACCTGACAAAGCATACACAATTTCCTATTCGACTGACCGACATCTTTTTAATCTGTTACATCAATAAAACTTCCCAAAATATTCCTTTTATTTATAGAATTTTTCTTTCTATTTCTCTCTCTCTCTCTCACTTCCTCTTGATCATTTTCACTTCTTATTCCCTTCTCAGGTCATTTTTTTTTTTATTTTATTTTATTTTCTTGAAGTTGAAGTTTCTTCTTTTACGATTTGGCATTAGATTTATGCTTTTATGTACCAATCTATAGAAAAAGTAGTCAAAGAAGGAAGTATATAATTTTTTTTTTGATGTTTACTCCCTCTCTGTTTCTCTCTTTATCTTTCTTACTTCCGGTTTATTTATTTTTTTTTTACGAAAAGGGATTTTCTCACGAAATAGGAAATATCAAATGTATTCATCAACTATTATTATGATTTCCAGTTTTTCACAGTTTTTCGTTCATTCTCATTTTTAACCTCAGTATTTTTATTTGGCTTTTTTTTCGTTTTTTTTTTTTGGAAAATTTATCAATATTTTCTTCTTATTCTTCTCCACTTCGCATCTTATGCTTCTTCTTCATCAACTTCATGATTTTATTTTGTTTTTTTACTCTAAAGGAGTTTTTCAAAATTTTCTTTTTCTTTTTAAAAATGCTTGAAGATGATATCAAATCTACCAAGATAGAGAGGGATTCTGATGGAAAGAGAGAAAGAGAAAGAGAGCGGCAAAAGTCAGAAAAAGAGAGAAGGGTTGAGTATATGAAAACAACTCATCTGGATAAAGAAAGATGAAGAAAACAAAATACTATACCCAAGAGAAACTGTTTGAATAAATTTACAATAATCTTTTCTTTTACTTCCTCTTCTTCTTCTTCCTCTTCTTCTTCTTCTTCTCTGGAAGTTAATTTTTTTCATCCTTTTTTTTCCATATTTTTCCCTTTGTTTTCATTTCTAGTTTTTTTATTTTCTTTTCGATTTTTTGATTTTTTTTTCCTTCTTATGTTTTCCTTTTTTCTTCCTTTTTAGATTTTCAAAATCAAAGAAATATTTTATCCGTACTTTGCAGTAAAAAGAGAAGAAGAAAAAGTTGTAAGAAAGAAAAACAACAGAAGGAATGTATGAGCAAGCTTTTTGATGCCATATTTTTTGTTTTAACAAGGCATAGAAAAATAAATAAAAAAACAGAGAGAGAGAAAGAGAGAGAGTGAGAGTGAGAGTGAATAAAGAGGAAAAACGAAGTGAAACAAGATAAAGTTCAATAAGATGATGAAAACATAAACGATGACAATGACAATGACGACAAGACAAGACAACAAAAAAAAAATAAAAATAGAAACAACAACGTAGAGAAAATGTTGTTCAAATAAAAACACAACAACAAAGAATAACAAAAACAAAAGCAGAAAAGAAAATTGATATAAATAAAAAAAGAGGAAAAGGGAGAATTATTGTAATATAAGCAATCATATTCGAATGACTTCTTGTATTTTATTTTTTTTTATTTTCCTCCTCCTCTTCTTCCTCTTCTTTTTCTTTTATGTTTTCTTATGTTTTTTCTGTCTCTCTGTTTCACCAAAATAATGTAATAACAACAATTGCAATAGCAGCAACAACATCAGCTAACAACATAAATGTTTTTGATGAAATTTTTTTCATGTATTTATTTATATGTGTGTATGTATGTATTTATATGAACATACATTTTTTTTTTGTCACCACACCTGTGTATCTACTCACATCTACATATTTGTGTACATTATTTATACAAAATTGTATGTAGATATTGATAAATATTTGAAGAAAATTACATCAGGCAATACAAATATTTACAAATTTATTGCTTTATATTTGTTATTGACACAACGAAATTTTATCATTAGAATTTTTATGTTGAAAAATTCATATATACATATATACACATGGACAAATAATATATCTGCAATAGTGTTTATTAAAAAAAAAACAACAACAATAACAATTGTATTCCAGTTTTCTCTTTTTTTTCTATACATTGACGTAAATATATTACACGTGCGGAATTTTCCAAGAATGAATTTTTGTAGCAAAATATATCTTGTGAATTTATTGAACTCTCATGTAACTAATAATATGTTCTAATTTGTCCATTGAAGAATTCTATACTGACATACTCATTAAAGTGTTAAAATTCTACTCTGATGATTTGCCAATTAAAAATATGAAATACTTTTGACAATAAAAATTATAAAATTTATTTATAACAATAACAACAATTAATATTCATCAATATAATTTTATATTAGCTTATAATATTTCGTTGACAAGTTATACGAATATGTATGTGTAACACCAGGTACATAATATTTGAATAATAATGAGGTGCGTATGGGTACATAGAGTAATTTGAATATTTAATAATAAAATATATTTAAAAACTTCCATATATAGATTATTTTTTAAGTGTATACATTTTATGCATATTATATTCAATGTGACAAGTTTTTTTATTTGTCATAGATTTTCTATTAGAAATATATGTACTCGTACATAATGATTATTATTTCCATTTGTTTTTTTTTTTTCTTTTAGTTATTTATTAATTTTCTAATTTATTTAGTTTTCTGTTTTGTTTGGTTGGTTGGTTTATTGTATTTACTGCTGTGTTTTTGTTTTTTGGCTGTTTAATTCACGATGATTGTGTTAAAAGTGTGACATTAAAGTAATTTAATATTAAAAGAAGTATAAAAGGCTTCTGTACCTTTTCTGTTATATTATAATTTCTACATTCATATGAAGCTTTTGTTTAATATATTTTTTTTTTTTGTATAAAAAAAAACCAGTTCACCTCTTCATATAATAATGGGCTTATTTATATAATTTATCAACAAGAGTGTAACCCATAATATATTATTAAATGTGTATAGGATTTTCTAAGTGACGTAGACATACGACATATATACTTTGTAGGATTTTATATAAAATGATGACTAACATCTAAATTCAGAATAAAATAGAATGAAGTGAGATACCGTCAAAAAGTCACCAAATTGTTGATTTATTTTGATTGTACTGAAATTTTATATAATAGAAAATTCAATAGGAACGAGTTAAACTGTTTCAACAATAGTTTATATTTGGTACACTCTGAAACAACTGTCAACTCCTTTTAATATCATTAACCAATATTTTTTGGTTTCCATTTCATATTAAATGATTTTTGTGAAAATTTAATTTAGATACTTATGTCACACTACAGATCTCTTCTAATATTAAAAATTTTATTTAAATTTGTCACTTTTGATATGATTAAATAATAAATAGAAATTAACACTAAATTTAACACAAGACGGAAATAATATTAAAATTATAACCATTGAGAGCTGCGGGCGGTTCCCTTTATTATCCATTTAGAAAATCTTTTTAACTGACACATTAGGAAAATTTAGTTTTTTTTTTCTTGTTTCATTTCCTTATTATAACTTTTATTTTTGTTATTTTTTTTTTCTGCTACTTTTTACACTCAGCACTCACTTCACTTTCATACGCATCAAAATGTGATTGATGAAAGGATAATAATGACTCTGTTTGTTCTTTCTTTTTTTTTACTTTCCATTTTTGCCTTTTCCTTTTCCATTTATTAATATTGTTATTATAATTTTATAATAATATTCTCTTGTTGTTGTATTTCTTTTATGACATTTATTTTGTTATTTCTATGAAAGTGTCACCTTAATTACATAATAGGTACTGAGAGTTTAATCATTATAATTTGATTACAATTAATCAAAAAAAAAAAAAAAATAGTCAGCCTTTTTGCATTTCTTTCTTTCTTTTTATAATTTTGTATTACACAGGGATATATTCACCATCATCAGATCACAAACCACAAATATTATTTACTACCCACTTTTCACCTAATTGTATAAAAAAAAATAAATAAATAGATGAACAATTTTGCGGATGAGAAGATTTTTTTTTTAATTTGTCGTTTCGAGAAAAAAGAATGAAAATTAAAATAATTAAAATTAAATAAAATAAATAATAATAAATTAAATGTAAAACTCAAAATACAAATAATTCAATTTGACATTATTACAAAAAAGGAAAAAAAAAAATATATAGTGGAGGAAAATAATACAATGAATTTACTGAAAATAGTTGTTCAAAATTTTCATTTGTATTATACAAAACAGTAATCATCATCAACAAATATTTAACAGAGAAAAATAAATAAATAAATGAATTTTGTATAAAATCTTACAAAAAGAAGAAGAAGAAAAAGAAAAATATGAATTATTTTTGTTGAAGTTTAAACAAACAATAAAATAACAAATCAAATAAGAATAAAAACTTTCTGATTCTTTTCACTAAAGAATAATAAAGAATAAATAATAATAAATAAATAAATAAAACAAGGTGGGGGGAAAAAAATATCATCAAGTAAATCTTCAAACTAGAAAACTTGAAAATATAAAATATATTAATAAGTGAATGAAGTGTGTCTAGTAGAGTATGCCATCCATATATACTTAAAAATTCACTTATATATTTTATATTGTCGAAGGATATTAATAATATAAAGTTTAAAAAATGGGAAAATAAAAACAACACTAAGTACAATAATAATAATAATAATAATAACAACAACAATTGTAAAAAGAATAAATAGAAACTCTTTTAGTCCTTAGAGAAATTTACTTTAATAAATTTATTTCAAAATTTAAAGAATGGATTATGCTACACTTTTGGTTTAAAAAGTTTCATCTTCCTTCTTCTTTCTTCTTCTAGTGGTGAATGGATTTATCTTATTCTTATTCATTTATAGAGAAATACTTGAAGATATTTTTAATATTTTAGAATAGCGTACGTGAATGTAAACGTGATATGTCTACGTACCGAAAATAATTAATCTTTGATATGCATTTTTTTTTTTTTGAAATTTCAACAACAAAAATGACGTGAAATAATTTCAACTAAAAAAAAAAAAAAACAAAATAGAAAAAGTTTTTTGTATTTTACGAGAAAATATTCTTCGTATCTTCAAAAATATAAAAAATCTCAGATTTCATGAGAATTTTTGACTGCTGTCTGGTGTCAGATTTATATTATTTAGTGTAAGAAGAAAATTTTTCTCTTTTATAAAATAATTTAATGTTTAACTTAATACAACGTGAAAGGATTTTTAAACTAACAAATTTACAAACATCATCTTTCTGTATAATAAAAATTTATTAGAAAATAAATTGAATAAATGAATGATTTAAACATACCAACTATTAATGCTTAGGTGGTAGAAGTTATGGTAGATATTCTCATCTGATTTCATTCAAGTATACTCGTCAGAATAAAATAAATGAAAATTTGAATGTTTTTTGAAACATTAGAAAGTGAATTGAATCAGTAAGATAAACAATATAAATTTCATATCTTTTGTTTTTCATTTTTGGTTATAAAACCAAAAGTAAGAAGAAAAAAATCTCCTTTAATTAAATTACGTTATATTTCTTCTGTAATCAAAGGGAATGAACATTTTCTGTTTTTTGTTTTTTGTTTTTTGTTTTTGTTTTTGTTTTTTTTTTTTTGGTTAAAAATGATTTTGATTTAATTTGATTTATTATGGAAACACTTTTGTTTTTATTTTTCTTCTTCTTCTTTCTTTGTTTTTTTTTTTTTGGTTTGGTGAAAATTTTCAATGGGATATTTTAATAATTATGAGAATTTTTTTTTTTTTTTATTCTTGTGAATGTTTTTTTGAGTTTATTGATTGAAACAATTTTAATATTATTTATACTTTTTCTAATTAAAATTGTTCATTTATTTTGGTGTTGTTGTTGTTGTTGTTGTTGTTGTTGAATTTTGATTAATTTGTTATTTGAATTAATAGAAAGGAGTTTTTGTTTTATTCGTCGTTGTCGTCGTTGTTGTTGTTGTTATTATTTTAAATAAATTATTAAAAATGTTATTTAGAGAGAAACAAAATAAAAAAGTTTTAAAACCTACTGGTAACAAAATAAAAACGCATACACACACACACACACACAACAATAAAATTCTCATATTTTAATCCAATATTTTTTACATTTACAAAAAAACAAAACAAATCTCGTCGAAAAAAAAAAAACTTTTAAATAAAAATTTGTTTTTGTTTCTTTTTTTTACCCGAAATTTTCCAAAAAAAAAAAAAAACAATATTTTGTTTTTATTTTATTTTTTTAATTGAAATTTTTCATTATGATTTTTTTTTTTTTTGAAAAATAAAAGTTTCCCGGTATTATAATGTTTCACATTAATTTTATTTTGCATAAACAAAAACGAAGCATTATCCAATAAATCCTGAAAAGCTTTTTTGTTTTTTTTCTCCTCTTTTTTTGATTATTTTATTTGTGTGTGTGTGTGTGTGTGTGTGTTTTGTGCCTATCACGTGAATATGACCAACGATCAAAGGTGAATCCTAATTTTCTCTCGAAATGTTTTAAATTGATTTTTTTTTTTGTATTAAATTTAATTTAAAACAATAGAATATTTTCAATACAAAACAAAAAAATACAACAACAAAAGATGAAAATTCTACACAACGAACAGACTCAACAGACTCAGTATAAAAGCGGTACAATAGCGGTTCTCCGCTTCATATATTGAATATAATTAAATTTATTTTTAAATTTTTTTGAGAAAATAACAACAACAACAACAACAACAACAAAACAATAATAATTGTAATAACATCAACAGTGGCGAATACAACAACAATAAAAATTATTAAAAAACGAAAAAATGATGAAACCCCGGAAATTCCAATAAATAAATTGAATTATTGGATCCATTTTTCTTTCTTTTTTTTTTTTTTTTAAATATTTATTATTCAGTTTGGTATTTTTTTTACTTGTGTCTCGTGGCATTTTTTCTTCCTAATAAAAAACTAAAATTGAATTAAAAAAAAAAAGTTCTTTTATTTTAAACTTTTCTGTAATTTCTTAATAAAAATTGTCGTAATTATTTGACGAGAAGCTTAAATCTTCATATTTTATTTGACGATTAGATTATTGAACTGTGACGTATAAAATGTGTTTTCTTTAGTTGTTGTACGTATAACAACAATTCTTGTCTTAAAGAGAACAATCAGTTAATGTTGTTATTTTTCCTCTTAATAATATTTTTTCTGGTTTTAGTTCTTATTTGTTGTTGTTATTTAATAAAAGAGAAACAATGATAATAATTAATTAACTTAATTAATATTGATTTCAAGAATCTTTAACTTTATATCATTTATTTATAATTAAACAAAAGATCATTTAACACATATTATGAGCTTTCAATTTATAAGCTTTAAAATTATCATTTTCTCATGTATGAGAGAAAGTAAAGAATAATATAAATTTACATTTTCATTTTATTGACATTTGATTTTAAAGTAAATAATTCAACTTTTGTGTTCAAATAAAATAATTGAAATAAAATCGAAAATGATAAACGAAAACATTAATGTTGTTAATGTAAAGATACACTTATATATAAAAATTGACAATTCTCTTGAAAATTCTACTAACAACAAAAAAATATCAACTTGACAATATGGTGGTACCAACAATATAAGAGAAAGAGAAAAGAAAATGGGAAGAAAATATATACAGCAGAAAAAAAAAAAGAAGAAATGTCACAACCCTTTAAATTATTCTCAAATAAATATAAAGTCAATTCGATTAAATAAATAAACTCTTTCAATATTATTTATTTATTTATTTATTTATTCGGTAAGTGAAAAAGGTAATTTAAAGGGACAATGATTTATCTCCGTTTTTCCCATTTTTTTTTTCTTTCTTCATTTTATAAACATAACAAATAATAATCCAATTATATTTTTTTATTGATTCAAATCGCGGATATCGTGAAAAATGATTGTTGTACTTTATTTCCAGTCGCGTTCTTTTTTTTATTTTTCGGTACACAAAGAAAAAAAAAGGGAAAAATTAAACAAGCTAACCCCAGGAAAAGTGAAAAAAATAAAATAAAATTAGAAATGAAACGATGAAAAGTAAGTAGAAAGGATAAAAGTACAAAAGGGATGGAATAGGAAATATTATTAACGAAACATGAAATTGATTTTATTCTGTTTTATTATTATTTATTATTCTGCATAAATATTTTGTTTTTTAACTTATACTAAACAGAAGTAATAAATAATAATAATAATATTTGCGCCCTTCCTTAATAAAAGTTTATTGATTTGCAAAAATAAAAACAAAACAAAAAAAAAATGCAGAAGAAGAAAAAACGAAAAAAAAAGTATTTGTTAAAAAAGAGTAAAGCCACCAGAAAATTGTGGCTTAACACTCAATTTTGTTAGATTAAAGGTGAATGTTTATTCAAGAAACCAGTGAAACAACGAATTTCCCTTCATCTACTTTTTCTCCTCCTTTCCACAATGTTCTGGCTGAAAGTATTGAGAAAATGTGTTATGATAAGCGTGGTTATAATTTGTTTCTTTTTCTTTTTTTTCTTTTTTTTTTGGTAGAAATATTTTCTTACACATTTTTATTTTTTTTTTGTTTTATATAAGAGCGCAAAATATTTTAGAATATAAAATATTATGAAGATTAAAGCAAAAATAAACGGAAAAATTTCTTGGTAAAAATTATTAAAAATTCATTAAATATTCATAGATTATGATTAAAATTTTATATACAAAAAATATGATATCCTTTATAATAAGTTGTTTTAATAATTATCATCATAAAATATAAAAAGGTCCTTAGGGTTTAACGATATGTCTTATTTCTAAATAAAATAAGATAAAGAAGAAGAATAATAATAAGAAAAATGATAATAACAACAACAATAGAAGAAAAAGATGAAGAAGAAAAAAAAAATCATCAATTAATTTTAATTAAATAAAATATTCAAGTTCATAAATTTATTATTTCAATTTAATAAGATATTTGATCCATAACAATTTTTCTCCTGTTTATTTCTAATTAATTATTGATGTCCATTCATTTTCTTGAACGTCGTTCAATAAACAAAAGATCATATTATATAGAAAGATAATTATATTTTTTAAAGTCTTAAAAAATATTCTAGATTTTCGAGAAATTTATACAACAGAATAGAATATTTTTTGGTCTACTGAAGATTTTCTGTAAAATTTTCTTTCATTGATTTCTTAATTATTTTTATTTTCATTAATATTTACAATTTCTGTTTATCTGTTGGTATTTTTAATGTAAGTATAGACGGTTTCTATGGGATTTTAATTGATTTAATTACAACAGTTTTGTAATAATTTTGTAAAAATTTCATAACAAACAAAAAATTAAAATATTTCACCGAATAATATTCATTGTTAAAGTTTGTATATTTTAGAAATTTTTATGGTTTTTATATCAGTCTTCTTAATTGACCATAGTCAAAGACTAATTAGAATATTAATAAAAAAAATAAATGGTTTTTATTTAAAATTGAACAAGTTACTGTTGTAGGAAAGTTGTAAAATGGTAATGTGGTGCACATTTATTGGGTTAGGAATTTAATTTGAAACTAAAGTGAACATGTTTATTTTTTTATTTAAAGGCAACAAATATTTTCACGAGATTTATCAAAATCAAGTGCAATAGAAATTAAATATTCAAACGATAATTCCTATTTTAAAGCACTTTGTTTTATTGATAGAAAAATGAAAAAAGAATTAAATTGTTTCTCACAATTATTTTAATGAATTTTCTCTGAACTGATATTTTGTTCAAATTAATACACACAAGCACACACTCAAAACATTATAATATTTCTATTTAAACTAAAACACATACACATTGACTCAATTATATAATCCATAAAGTTATAATATAATTTCATCATGAAACGAATAAACCAAAATCCAATTGAAACCAATTTCGATCGTTTCACAAATCATTCAAAGACAATTAAGTTTTTTCTCATTTTTTTTTTTTTTTCATCATTTTAATGTACTTTTTTTTCATTCATTTTTTATGGATGTGTAAATGGAAATCGATCAGGCAGGATCTGTAACCCAAAAACAAAAATTAGCTAATATTTTTAGTAATTATACCGCAACCAAACATAAAAAGGTGATGTTGGCGTATCTTCTATTGGTTTGTTTTGTAGGTTTTTCACTGTATTTATTTTCCTTTTTTTTTTTTAACATGCTTGTTGTTGGTGTACGTATTTGTATGTGTTTTTTTTTTTCACCATTTGATGTTGTTGTATTTTTCCTCACATTAAGAAAGAAAAAAAAAATATATATCTTTCTGTCCATTTGGATGCGTATACATAAAAATATGTTGGTTTTCGTATTTAATGGAATTTAAAACACATTATCAGTGATGGGATATTAATCTGTTTCCGTCTACTTTCTTTCTCTTCTTCTTCTTCTTTTTTTTACTTCATGCTTTCTTTCTCATCTTATGATTATTATTATTTTTTTGCCTCTTCTAATCTTCAAGAAACCAATAGAGAGATTGCCATTTAGAATACAATCCCAAAGCTAATTTTATCTTTTTTTTTCTGTATGGTTACACAATATTTTGGTACGGGGGGTTGGGGTTGATTTTAATATTTTTTTTTGCTGATTTCCAAAGAAATATACGTTAAAGTATTTACGCAATGCTTTTAATAATTTACTTATTTTGTAATCCGATATCAGAATTATACAAATGAATATTTAGAAGGAATATTCTCAATAGTTACGTAAATTATTAAATAATGATAGTCAGAATTTAGACAGACCAATTAAATGGATGATATATTTTAAGTATTACAAAGATCCTGAAATCAGATTGTTGACCTACTTGGGAATTTTTTTTTTTTGCATTTTTCTACGTAATGTTGGATTGGGAACAGCACATTTTTGTTATGCTTCTATAGATTTGTAAATTAATTTCAGAGATTAATTTTGTTCTATAGAAAAGACATTTTTTGTCGATATTTCTTGACTTTAATTTTTTTCTATCTCTAAAATTCTATGCCCTACCAACTTTTCTATTAAACTTAAAATTATTTCTTTCTCTCGATTTACAATTTTCGTTTTTAATATTTCATCGACAACAATATTTTTTCTTTATTTTTGAATGAAAAGAAATAATGAAAAAGTCTAAATTATTTTGTTTGAAAAGCTTTTCGTTTTTTTTTTTGTTTTTTGTTCAATTTTCAATGAATGCAAAATAATTTATACGTGATTCGAGAAAACTAAAAAAGAAAACTACATCGTCAAATCAAATAGAAAATTTTTCTTTTTAAAGAAAAAATTTATTCTCAAAGTAAAGCTAGTTTTATGCCACTTATTATTTGTAAGCCATAAGCAGGAAATATAACAGCTGGAAATTTCTTGGATCATTTCATTAAAAAAGGATTTTTTATTTTCTATGCAATTGAAATTCTTTACATTTTCCATCAAGAAATTTTTTGTCTTGTTTTATTTTTATGATGAATATAATTTCACTGGTAATACTTTCAAGATGAAGATCATTATTATATTAAAGAATTTATGGTATTTTTGAAGAACTAAATATCTTAATAATTTTATAGTTTGTAGTAGATTGTAGTGTTGTACGTACTGATACAGTTTATTGAATATTTAAAAATATACAAGTCAGTTTGTTTGGAATTTAATTTAATAACATCATTATATATATTTTTTTTTATTTGTTTGAATTTATGGAGAAATAAAGAAAAAAAAATAAATAACAGAATATAAAAAATAATAATCAATCAATCAATATTTACCAATTTTTCCTCTCTTTTTCTTTTCTTTTCTTTTCTGTTCTTTTTCTGCTTTCAAACATATTTTTTTATTGCTGTGCGTTGTTTATTTTAACGCAAAATGAAAGAGAATAAAAGAAAAAGAAAAACTGATTTTTATTTTTTATTGTAATATAAAAAAGGAAAAAAGTAAAAATAAAAAGCATAAATTTAAAATCCATTTCGTTTTCGTTCTTTTTCTTTTTCCATTTTCTCCATTTACATTTGCCATTCCCCTCCAACCCAACCCAACCCACATCATTTCATTATTTTTTTTTCCCAGAGTGTATTACCACATTTGACAATGCCTAGGAAGTGGTTATAGCATAGTATAAGATGATCACATTTTTTTTTATTTTAAAACTGTCAATCCTCGCATCATATATTTTCTACTTTTCTTCCTTTTATTTGTTGTTGTTGTTGTTGTTGTTGTTGT
>OY720155.1:18269508-18303431 GCA_963082725.1 Pedicia rivosa
ATGATGAAACGTTGATTTAAATATATATTTTTTATACATGTAACACACACAGACGTCATTGCTGATATGTAAATATTTATATTAAAAAGAACCTCCCACAATAGTAACAACAGTAACAATGAGAAATAAAATAATAATATTGTTAATACAATATTAACCCGTTCAGGCATCTATCATATAATAATGGGTAACTACAATTGAATTGTTCTCTAATTTATGGCCCAATTCTGTATCTGTTAATTCGCTCTGTTACTGTTAACATAACATTAATGCCTAAATTGGTATTCAGGTGGCCTCTGTTACTGTTAAGAGCTGTCAAAATAAATGTTAATTTAACAGAGAGAAAATCTAACTCGTTAAAATAATAGTGCGATATAAAAACAATTTTTAAATAATTAATAAATGTTTTTGTGATAATAAAGTGTATTATAATTATAATAAATGTGTTATCTTATTGTTTTAAAATTAAAAATTCAATTAATATTGGATTAAACTGAAAAAAAGTTTTTTTTTGACGTGATCAATTTTTTTTAATTATTTTTAAATAAACATCAGTTATTAATTATTAATTAAAGTTCCCGGATCACCTAAGAAATAAAAGAAAATAATTTTCATCTGAGATTCAAGACTCAACAATAGTTTTTCATCGTAAAAGAAATCATGACAACAACAAAATTTACATAAAAAAATTTCTTTCAAAATGTATTTCTCTATATTTAAATAAAACAATTATATTATTTTACTCTAAAATGCAGCATTTTTTATTATTTTTCTTAAAGTTTTCCTTTATTTATGCTTGATTTCCAGAAAAACTAAAATACAACAAGAAATTTCATAACATTTCAGCTGTCAAAACCAATTCGCCTCATATTTTTAACAGAGGCATAATTTAACAGAAGCTGAATACCAATTTAGGCATTAATGTTATTTTCAAAATGTTATTTTGAAATGTTATTTAACAGTAGCAGTAACATAACAGAATCTGAATTGGGCCATTAGTTCGTTCTCTTCTGAAACTGATTGTGTTCCTTTTTCTTTATTACGGGTGACAATTTATTCTTTCATGCCTTCTTTCATATAAACTATTCAACTCAAGTAAAGTTGCTCTTAAGAATCAGTACATAATTCCAAAGGGGTTCAAAAAAAAAATAATTCTTAAGATTGAAAAATACACACTGGGATGATTTTGTATTATTTCAGATTTCGGTAACAAAAAATAATATCCTTTTACCTATACAATTATATAAAAACAAAAACAAAGACAAAAACAAAAATAAAAAAAAAACAGAAAAATCTGTACAAAATGATCGCACACGATGAACACGAAAATCGTGTCTTGTATTGGATCTACTGTCTTGTCTATAATAAACATAATTTTATTATATATTTTTCTGCTTTTTTTTCTTTATTTTTTATAAAAGAAAAATAGCGAAATTATTACAACAAGAAGAGGAAAATGTTTAGTTCTGTTTTTTTTTTGTTCTGTTAAAATTGAAACAAATAGAACGAAAGAGACAAAAAATATGAAATAAAAATAAAATGAAGTTTTGGATTGCGGAGTGAAGAGTGCAGTGGGTTATAAAATTAAGAAACTTATATTCATTTTTTTTCCTTTTTGTTTTATCTCTTTGTTGTTGTTGTTGTTTTTTGTTGCTTCTGTTTTTCATGTTTCCAATATAATTCTTTATAAATAATATATTATTATTAAATTTAAGAGTTTTATGGAATAAAATAAAATACAACAGACAACACAATACACAATGTCTTATATCTGTATCATTTTGTTGTTGCTGTTTTTCTTCGAAATAAAAAATATAATATTATATTTTTATTTTTATATTTTTTTTTGTTGCTTCAGTTATTACTACTACTTAGTTGTTGTTGTTGTTGTTGCTTTGATTTTTTTCTTTTTATAAAAATATAAATAATAAAGAAAAAAAAACAACAAAACAAACCAAAAAAAAAAAAAATAAAGAAAGAAAATTTGTAAACGCCTTTATGGACGCTTAATTTAATGTTTTTATATATACATTTTTTTTTCTTCTTATATTCTTTTACTTAAACCAATCAGAATTGATTATTGAGTGTCTAAACAAGATTATTGTGTAATTACACACACACACACATAAACATGCATACACACACAATCATGCACAAGTTTTGTTGTTGAAAAAATTATTATAAAAAAAAAATTAAAGAAAGGTTATTTGCATTTCTGATGTTTGATTTATAAGTGGCTAACTTTATTAAGATAAAAAGAAAAAATCAAAAGCAAGAAAAAAAAAAAAATTATGAATAAGAAGAAGAAGAAGAAAACATTACAAAAACAACAATAGCAACTTATAGCAACAACAAAAATAAGAATTTTTTTTAGAACAGAAATTAATTTTTTTTTCTTTTCTTTAAAAAAAAAAACTAAATACTTACTTTTTGTTGTTTTTAAGAAAAGTAAAAACATTAAAAGAAAGAAAAAAAAAAATGGGTCAGGTGAAAAATTTTCGAGTTATTTTTTTTTTTTTCCTTTTTTTTTTCATTTTTGTTAAAAAAAATTTTTCTTAAATTTCCCATCAAAAGTTTAAAGTTTTTGAAGTATTGTTTATTTCTTTTTTTTTTCTGTATTTTCTAAAATAATATTTTTTTCTTCTTCTTCCTATTTATTATTATTAATATTTTTTTGTTTCTTCGTGATTTTAAGATTTAAGTACCGAAACTTCTTTTCCCCCTTTTATTAAATATTTTATAATGTTTTTTTTTCTTGTTTGCTTTTTTGTGAAAGAAAAAAAAAACTGGAAGTAAGAAAACAAAAAACGATTAATAGTTGAGAGAATTTTTTTCTTTAAAAACAAAACAACAACAACAACAATAACTTTCTTCTTCTTACAACTTTTCTCTTCGCAACTACTCGTACTACTTCTTCTTATTTCATCAGAACAATAATAATAATAATAATAATAACAACAACAACAACAACAACAAAAACAACAAATATGAATTAGTTTAAAGAAATTAATCTTTTAAAACTATAAAAAAAATAAATAAATCTTAATTGGTTTTAAAAATAAATCATAATTCATAGTTTTGTTTTGTTTTTTTTTTTTTGGTTTTCTATTTCTAAAAATACAAAAAAAAATTCTTTTTCTTCTTCTGCGTTTTTTTTTTTTGTATTTTTTTTTCATCTTGAACTTTTAAAGAATTTAAAAATAAACGTTAGATAGATTATTAAGTGCGCTGATTGTCTTTTGTTTTTTTTTTCTCTCCCGTTTATAAATAATGATTATGATTCTGTGTTGATGATGATAATGATCATGCTGATATATTCGTAATGATGATGATAATCATTTAAATGTCAATAAAATTATTTATCGAATAAAAAAAAAAAAAGTTTATTTTTAAATTTCATCAATTTTCAAATTTTAATTTATTTTTAAAAAATTTCATTTTTTTTCACAATTAAAACCTGTACAAGACGGAAATTAACGTACAAATATGTTGCTGTTTTTTCATTTTTTATATAGGGTTTTTTATTTAACGTTGTTTGAAGAGTAAGAGGAAGGATGACTTTGTTTTTGTTGTTGTTTGTAAATTTATGAATGAATATCATAAATTTAGAGTGAATAATTTTGATGAACTCTGTAAAATGCATTATACAAAATTTGTGTAAAATGTTAATAAAAATTTAAGCAAGGCACGTATACAATTAAATTTAGATTATGTTTTCTTATTATTTTCATTTCTTAGAAAATTCTTAACCAAATTTCACAAAGAATCAATAAAAACTTGGAATTTAATTTTGATACAAATAAATATAAATTCACATTTCACCTTTGACAGGTTTTTTTCATATTTATTTGTTTACTTTAATTTGTTATGCAAATTCATTATTATTGTTTTATTTTAAATAATTATTAATAAGAATAACAATTGTAATTGCAATTTATTTCTTTCAATTGATATACGCTTATTTTGTTAATAAAAAAAAAATTATTAAAAATAAAAAAATCAAAAATTAATAATTAAAAAAAAGTAACACAAGAAAGAAAAAAAATCATGTCAAATGTCAATCTTATTGTTTCATTTTATTTTTAAACAAAAAAAAAAGCAAACAAATGTTTGTATTTTTTAATAAAAAATTAATAAAAATATAGAATTATATTTATTATTCATTGTTTGAATAATAATTTATAAAATTCAATCAAAAGCAGAAAAGTACAAAAAAAAAGAAGGAAATTAGAATAAAAAAAAAATTATAATACTTTTGAACTCAGAGAATAAATAATATTAAATTTTTTTGTTGCTGCCAATTTTTTTTTTCCTCCATATTTTTAATCGTCATCTACACGATTATTAAATATGTAAAAATATTTGAATTGAAGAAAAACAACAACAACAATAAATTAATCGTGTAATTATGAATATAGAAAATTCAATTCAAATTCAAAATTACAAATAACTAATTCTCTCTTTCTCTCTCTCTCAAAATTATTGCCTTTATTCTTACTATAAAAATATGTCTACCACTGCTGACTTTATTAACTGTCAACAAAGTGTTTAAAGTGTTTCAAAGAATAAAAAACAACAACAACAACAATAAAAATAAACTGTGTCACTTCAATATGATAAAAAGTAGAAGTAGCAGAAGAAAAAGAAGAATAAAAGTTTAAACGATTCTATTATTTTATGAAAACACAAATGAAACACAATCCTCAGACAGAAAGACGAAAGACAAGAGATGACAATGAAAAAAAAAAAGAAAAGAAGAAGTAAAAAGAAAAATAAAAGGGAAATTTGACACGTTCAATTAGGAAAGATCCCTTTAAATTAAACTTTAAAGATATTTTACATTCTTGTTACAATTGTTGTTGTTTTCTATTTCAACTTTAATAGGAAAAAATTTGTTGATTGTTTGTCTGCTTAGATTTTCTTCTGTTTTTTTTTTTTTTGTTTATCGTTATTTTGTATTTTATCATTCGTAATTCTATTTTTTCGTCTGTGTGGGAATTTGTGAAAAACCACGTGCGTTTATTGTATTAAAAATGAATTGGCCAAAAAAAAAATCGGCTTTAGAATAATAAAAAAAAAAAATGTCGCGAACAAGGAAAAAAAGAAGAAAAAAATATCATCAACTGATTTTTCAATTTCTGAAATGGCGTCCCCACATTCTTAGAATCTAAATCGTCTTTAGACATGCCTTTCGTCACCCTTAAGAAAGAAAAAATAAATTCTATCAAAAAAAAAAAAAAGAAAGAAAAGGAATGGAGAGGAAAGGAAAACGAAAACGAAAGAAAACAAAATTTATTGTGGTCTCTCCCCTTTTTTTCCTTCCTTCTTTTTCATCGTCCTTATTTTATCAATTCATTTTGTGTCTTTTACATGATATTATTATGTAAGGAAAGATATAGGAAGTGAGACAGAATGAAAGAATGTGGTGTTGTGTGTGTTTTGTTGTTGTGAATGAATTGAGTGAAAATCCTTAATATTTAGTTCTCTTAATCTTTTAATGTTTTGTCTAAAATTCATTCACTATATTGTTGTTGGAAGTTTTATTGAAAAGATTAGATTTTATGAGGAATTGTGAATATTTGTTGACTTTATAAAGTTTTAATTGAATAAATGATTAACGTTAATTAATTCTTATCAATTCAATTTGTTCAAGAAAAATTTGAAAATGGTTGAAAATAATTTAAATTCTTTAGTTCATCATTTATTTTCATGTGGCGATTATGAATTTTTTTTTCCCCAATTAAAATATCGGATAATTCAACAAACAGTTTATAGACAAGCGTGTCGTCAGAACAGAAACTTTTTAATAGAACATATTTATGTATTTACAAATGTATTAAATTAAGTTGTAAAGTTTTACTTTTAACATGAGGACCTCTGTATTATCAACATTGTATTAATTTTTGTTACATAATGTCGGTAATGCAGAGGATCTTTGACAGATTAAAAATTTAAATATAAAAACACTTTAAAATTTAAAGGGTACACATCATTATACAATTATGAAATTTGGGTGACTTAGGTAAATAAAGAAGGAGCGAGAGAGAAAAGAGAAGAATGAGAGAGATATGATTAGAAAGAGTCTAAATTATTTAATGATGAATGAGAAAAAGGATAGATTTAACTGAAAGAGAAAACAGAATTTAATACAAACTGTATTCTCTTCCTCACTCTTACCCTTAAGTGTTACTGTGTCCTTATGTTGGTGTTTCCGTGTGTCAAAAAAGGTTAATTTTTTTCCCTTATGTAATTCACTAAATAAAATACTCATATTTTACAATATTTAAACACGACAACTTTACCGACATTATTTACAGTTTTATTTTTATTTTTTTTACTTTTTTACGTTTTTATTTAAACAAAAATATTGCCGATACTTCGAGTGATATCAGTTTATTATTGTTGTTATTGTTTTATTTAATAATTAAAATATAAAATTTAATTGTGTAAAAAATACTTTTTTTTTGGCTGTCAATTAAACATAATTAAATAATAATATTATGAAATAATTTCCCAAAAAAAAAAAACAAAAAACAACAACAAAAAAATAAATTGAGTAACAAAAAAAAGAGAATATTCTCATCAAATTATGCATATGCATGTGTGTGTGTGTGTCTGTTTGTGTCTGTATAAATGCAATTTATCACTGCACATTATAGTAGTGTAGGTGCATGGTGTGCATGTGTGCATTTATTGTACCTACAATAAATTTGTTTCTTTTTTTTTTTCCTTTTTTTAATAAATTTTAATACATTCGGTAACACCAATTGATTGATTGTTTAATTATTCTATTTATTTATTTATGATGAAATCTGTAACCACACAGTGTGAAATTTTAATTTCAATTTTAAATATTAGGGGTTGGTTTTTGTTGTTTACTCGCTTTTTTTTTTGTTCCTGTTTTGCTGTTTTTTCATTTTCATTTTCATTTTCATTTTGTTCTGTTTTTCTTTTTCTGGTGTTCGCGATTTTCACTTTTTTTTTTGTGTTTTGAATGAATGAAAATGGAAAACTTTGTAAATTGTGACCGCTAAGTATTTATTCGGTGTCAATTTATTTGTTTAATTTGTCGACCGTAAATTTGTTGATTTTTATACGAAAATTACTTTATATTTTAAGACTGAAATTAATTTGTATAAAGAGGTGGCAAGAAATTCGGGTTACGCTAAATTCTTTCAATTTATTCAGTATTTAATTTAAGAACAGTTGTGCAACACTTAAGATCATTTTACATGGAAAATGATTTTAATAAAAATCAATAAAAATATGATTAACTTAAAGGGTTACGTCACTAACTAAATTGTATTTGTAAGTAACGATAAATTTAGAACTCAATTCTTAAAGTCTAAAATCTAAATTAAATTATTATTTTTTATTAAAGTAAGCGTTTGTGAAGAATTTTCATTTTCAAAAATTGAATTCCTAGAAATATTCAAATGTTCTAAAATTAACAGAATCTAGACAATCGACGTGGTAAAAGTTATAAGAGGAAAGATAATTAGCATTAGAGTTGAAGCTTTCTTTTAATAAACAACAATTCATCAATATAATAAAATTATTTTGATCTAAATGTTCACAAATAAGAAAAAGAAAATATAATTTTTCACATTTTCACACAAATCTGTTTTTTTTCCCTTCACTTTTTTCTAAATGAACATTTTGAAGAATGAGTATACGGATCCTTCTATAAATAAACAGAAGCTGCAGTTGAAGTTTTTCCTTTATTTTATTATAAATATACATTCTTTTCAATTTGTTTAATTGAGTAAAAAAAGGAAAGTGGTGGGAGATGGCTTTCGTAAAAAAAAAGAAGAAGAAGAAGAAAAAAAGCTTCGGTAAAAAATAAACCACAATAAGACTGAAAATAAACTGAAAATGATGAATTATTATTAAAAGGAAAACCAAAAATTCAAAATTAAATGTTTCTACAGTCATGAAAAGATCGTAAGAGTGAAAGAGACAAAGATAGATATATATATATAGAGATGATGGTTAAAATTATTAAGTTTGAGGTAAACTTTGTGTGACCATCATGACTTGCTTTTATTATTATTATATCGTTGTGTGTTGTAAAATTGTATACCGAAGTGGTGAAGTGTTAAAGACTAGTTAGGGGTGTAATATAAATCGACTGGTTGAATATTTTGAAGTTGAAAATAATTTTGTATGTTTTTGGTTTTATTTGTTTTTCAATCTTAAAGTTTTGTTTGTTTTTTTGTTGTTGTTGTTGTTTTAAATGGTTTACATTTGTATGGAGAATTTTTTAGAAGGGATTGGAAAGGATTATTCGTTTGTTTAAATGAAAACAACAAACAAATTCTGCTTTAAACATTTTTATAGAAAACAATAGGATTTATCTCTGGATGCAAGTCGGACGTTTTATTTCTGCATTTAAAATCTCTTTGGAATGAAGTTGAAAATTTGTATTTGAATACAATAAAAATAAAATAGAAATAAACTTAAATGTCGTATTTTTATTATATCCTCGTAATCTGTAATGAAATTTCATAATTCATTTTCAATTTATCAAAATCTACATCAGTCAAATGGCATGTATACGTAAACTTTTTTACGTAACTCCATGCATTGTCATCATTATGATGTTATCTTTTATCTATCATTTAATTTCTTGTTAGAAAAGATAACAAATTATGTAACCATAATCTTTATTAATTTTCTGATTTATTTTTTTTATTCTGCTTAACAAAAAAGAAAAGTTTTAACGTAAAATTCCTCTTGAAGAGAAAATATTTTCATGAAACTTTTCCAGACTAAACATTTGTTTGTTTGTTTGTTCTTTTTTTTTTTTTTTTCTTGGAAGACTGAACTAAAGTTTCTTTGAATTGTGACACTGATGATTATTTATTATTTATTATTATTAATTAACTTATTCAAGATTTCTCAAAGATGTTAAGCGGATTTGGTTATCTTTTTTTTTCTTTCTGAAAAGAAAACGATTAGAGAACATTTTAAAATTTTGTTGTGAGAATAGGAAAGTAAAGAGAGAATTCTTAAAAATGAAAGTTTTAATGATACTTCAATAATCAGAAGTATTTTATTTTCCGTATTTCCATTCAAAACTCAAACGAAGCAATTTTTGATTTTTTTTTTAAAATTGTTTTTAAAATTTTCTTTCAGTTTCCATGCGGTTTTCGTTTTGTCTTTAACTCGCCTCTTGGGAATTTTATTGGAAACTTTAATTTTTTTTTTTCCATAATCAAATTTAGTTCTTTGCTCGATACTTTGTACTCTGATAAATTGTGTTAAAACAAAATGCAATGAAATCCTCAAAGAATGTTCCTTCCTCATCTAAGATCCACAATTTTCATTTTTCTTCATAAAAAATTCTTTTCATTTGACATTTTTATTCGTCTAAATTTTTAAATATTATTATTAAGTCTCGCTCTCTCTATTTCTCTGTCTGCTGATATATTATTCCTCTCTCTTCACACTCTACCATCTGTTTTATTTTCTACGTCAAATAAAATAATAAAATAAAAAAAAAATATAATAAATGAATGAAGAAAATTATAAATAAGTAAAGTTGTTAAGTCTCCAAAAAAAAAAAAAGAAGATGAAGAAGAAGAAGAAGAAGAAGAAAATATAATAAGATCTGTAACGTCGACGGTTGAATATAAAATTAATTCCTTTAATATTTGAGTATAACAGTAAAATTATAAATTAATTTTTTATGATACAACCGAAACTTATTTCGTTTTTTTTTTTTTGTTTTTGTTTCTCCCAAAAAGTCTATATTAAGATTTTTCTTTCTTTCTTTCTTTCTTTCTTTCTTTCTTTCTTTCTTTCTTTCTTTCTTTTATTCTCTCTGTTTTTGTTCTCCCCATTTTTCCGTTCTTTTCTCTTCTCCTTGTTTCTTTGTTGTTTTTTTTTTTTTTTTATTTTATTTTATTTTTTCTTTTTTTGTATTTTTCATTTTCATTTTAAATTATTAATTCCCTCCTCGTCTCCCACCCCCTGTATTTTTGTGTTTTTCTGTTTTATTTTTTCACAATTTCCCTTTCAAAATGAGTTGAAATTTAAAACAAAAAAAAAAAAAAACTACAAAGAACAGAATAGAATAAAAGGAAGAAAAAAAAAACTACAACAACAACTATCTATAGACTAAATTTACTACAACAACTACCACTACTACTACTACTACTAGTGTATTAGAGTAGTGCTATATATATATTTTATATACTTATGCCTTATGTATAATAAATGTGTTGGAAAATATAAAAGAAAAAAAAAAAAAGAACAACAACAACAACAACTATATAGAGTCTGCGGACCAAATACAAATTGAAACAATTTCTTTTCTGGTTCTTTTTCGTTTTTCTGTTTTTCTGTTTTATTTTTTTGTTTTTTTGTTTTTTTTTTTATTATTTTTATATTTGCGTTCATTTTACTCTTAGAAATAGAGGGAGGGTATAGTAAAGTATAGTAAACGAAAAACTTCAAACATGCGAATATTATGTGTATTTTAGGGTGGAATATTATAGAATCCAACCCCCCTTCAAAAAAAAAAAGAAAAGAAGAAAAGTAAAAAAAAAAAAAATTTGATGAAAACAGGAAAATATTGAAGAGAGTGAAAGAGTGAGAGTGAGAGAGAGAGAGAGAGAGAGAGAAAGGTATCCTTCAATGAAAACGATATATTTATAAAGAAATCAAATTTGTCAACTAAAATGTTTAACCATGACTGATCTTTTGATCCATATGATGATGTAATTTTATTTTTCCTTCACTTTCCATATTTTCCTGTTTTCTTTTTTATTTTCCCTTCTCATTTCCAAATCGTTTCAGTCAATATTTCCTAATAATAAATTTTATAGATTATTGCTTTATGTATTTTATCGTATTTGTATATTTCTGTTGTACATAAACAGTTTTATTTTTTTCACTGATTTATATTTTATGTAACAAATTGCATTGCGTTTATTTTCTTTAAATTTTCTACAAATATAAAATCCGTCAATTTATTGTCAATTTCATTTAAATTTCATGCGTTCGGAAAAAAAAGAAGAAAAATCTGTTACGAAATAGAGAAAAATGTAAAATTGAAAATTTAATAGGAAAATATTATGGGATGCGTATCTACACAATTCAGTGATTTCAGTTACCCCACTTATATATTAATAACCACGAATCACTCACTCATCCTTACCCATGTTACCACCCACTTTATTTACAACACTTCATAATAAATAAAGTGTGAATTTAATGTGCCATTTAATTTATTTTTTTTTACCTATAAAGCAACAAAAAAAAAAAAAAAAAATCACCAAAAATTTTGCCCTTCAAATAAAATCAAATGCAAAAAAAAAAAAAAAATAAGGTGTAGAATGTTAACACGTATCAAAATCAAATCTTTTACTTCTTCTTCTTCTTAATTTTAATTTTAATTTTTCCCTTTTGGCATTTAAAATCTACACAATTTTTTATTTGTTATTAATTTTTAGAGATTTAGTTTTGTCAAATTAATAACAAGCAAAATTAAATGTTGTCATTAAAAGAAGCAGAATAAGAGGAAACCAAAGAATTACAACAAAATTAAGTTAAATCTCAAAACATGGTATAAGACACAACACATAACAAATTGAAGAAAAACATATTAAGATGATTTTTTTTTTCTAAAGTCAAAAATTAAACGTACGACTTTTTTCAATGTAATTCTTGTTGTTGTTATTCATTAGTATTTTTGTTGTTGTTGTTGATGTTGCTGTTTTATATTTTTATATTAATTGTATGTTTTTGTTGTTAAAATTAGAATAGTAAATAATTTATTATTATAAAATATAACAAACTATAATTTAGGTCTAGCTGAGAGAGAGTAAGAGTTTTGGTGAAAGAGGGTTTGGGTAGGGCTAGGTAGAAGTGTGAGGGATAGACTGAATAACTTAATATGTGTATGCCCATAAGAATTGATATACTCTATTGAGTATTAATTTCAATAGCATTTTAGAGAGGTCCTCTCTTTTTCTCTTTATGTTTACTTTTGTGAGCATGTGTGGGTGGATGTGTGTGTGTGTGTGTGTGTATGTTTAAATTGTACATAATAAAATAAACTATAAACTTATATATATATATATATATATATATAAAGTAACCATAGTACAATTATATTCAATAATATAATATAATAAATTTTCTATATATCGTCAAAATACAATGAGTTTAGTTTATCCAATGGACAAATTGATTTTACGGCCTGTATGTTTTGTATGAATGAATAATAATATTCCAATGACGTCAAAAAAGGATTTTTTTTTTTTTTTATTCTTTATTTCTTTTTTTTTTTATAAATGTACAGAAATTATTTTTGTAGAATGAGATGAGAGTAATGTAGTCGTAAGTGGGAAGAGCAGAGTAGTTGGACAAAGATCCATATTACTCTTCTCAATATATTCTATCATTTATATTGAATATATATATATATATATATATATATAGAAGAACCCAATAATTCTATATGTGTATATAGGTTGTTATGTTATATAGGTATAGGTATTTTGTTTGTATTGTACTGTACAGTTACAAAAAAAAAAAAAAATTCGTTTGAATTTTGAGTTTTAGATTCTATAGATATTAATACATAAAATATATATGTACATCGAATAGTAACGATGTATATATATATATATATTATAAAATACTAGAGATATGGACGACGAATGTACAAACGGATATTGCATATAAATTCTAGATATTAGATTAGAACCAGAATGGACGAGATTTTAAGGTTTTTGCCTCTTGTGTTATATAATATTTTTTTTCTCTAATTCTGTATTTTATATTTTTATAACTCTACTCTCTCTCTCTCTCTCTCTGTCTCTCCCTCTCTCTCACTTTCTGTTTGTCCTGTGATGTTTGTTTTATTTTTTATGTTTCAGATTTGATTTTTTTTTTTAGTGTTTTTATTGGTTTTGTTGCATTTGTACTTTTTTTTATTATTATTATTATTTTTATTTTATTTGTGGTTGTAGTTTTTTTCAACCAAAACCAAAAAAAAAAAAAAAAAACAAATAAACAAACAAAAAGAAAAATGAGAATGGAAATGAAAATATTTTTGTAATAATAAAAAATTAGAACAACAAAATAAACCAAAATTTGTACAAGAGAAAAATTATTTTCATTTTTTTTTTTTGTACTTTCATAAGAAATTTAGAAAATTGAATATTAATGCACATAAATAAAAAAAAAACTATAACTACAAATTAGACTTTATTGTTTTTTATTTTAGACTTTATGAAAAAATTGTTCACTCTGATAGTAAAGAAGTAATCATGTAAATTATAAATAAATAATTAATACTAAATTCATAATATTTGACCAAAAAATATATAGAGAGAAATTTTTGTTTATTTCATATACATACATACATATAACATACATGCATACATACATATACTGTCTTCAATCTTTTTTTTTATATAAATACGAGAACTAACTATAAACTAAACTTAACCTAACCTAACAAATATATCTATATATAAAGACACAGGGGTAGTGAATTGTTCGAATAGAATAGGATAAAGTAAATTCTAAATGTGTATGATGTATTTGTATATGTTTGGATATTCCAACAAATCTATTAATATTAAAGATCTTAATTTACTCAATATACTCACACACACATATGCATACAAAGTCACATATGTATATATGACGTATGTACATATAATATGCCAATTGTACTTCAAATTGTATGTTCTTTCATATATTTTAATTTTTCAATAGAATATATAGAAGTCACTTTGAAATTTGATTGTTTCATTTTCTCTATTTGATATATTCACTATTATATAGTTAAGTCATATTTATTATGTTAACCAAATTGTGTTTTTATACGTGTGTGTCCCTCTATATCCTTCTACATATTTATATTATATATCACAACACATATTATGTTCTTGATTCTCTCTCTAAAATATTTTCGAGTCAGTTCCTCTAGTCCTAATTTTATAGGTGTACCTATAGTCATTATAATATTCTATTCTAAATAACCTCTTCCCTCAGGAAGAGAGATGTGACCATATAGATGTTGTTCTCTATATAGAGATAAAAAGGAGAGAAATGAGTTAAATTGTCCGCTATAGATTTAATGTTAATAGAAAATTGCATAACTTAGGAAGTGAATTATGATTTTCCAGGTTTATTTGTTATACTTTCAACCCTCTTTTATGCTCAACATGTTTTTAGACTAATTTATTTTGTGGTGCGTATTGTTTTATTTTCGCAACAATTTTCTTTCGTATAGAAATTAAACAATTTTTGATTCATTCTTTTAATTTTAAACTAATTGACATTCAAAAAAGCAAGAAGAAACGTTTTTGTGGCGAATGATGAAGAATTTCATAACGAAAACTTTTTATAAATTCCGGTAAGCCTTTTGTGAATTCAACTCTCAAGTTCATTATTCTGTTAAGTTTTGATCAACTCTTAACAGAACTTCAAAATATAAATACTAATCACTTTCTGTTGACAAACTGAAGTATTTCTTTACAAAGACAAATACTTAAATTAAAAGGGCAAAACCATAATTAAATGATCGTTTTATTTCAATTATTGTTAGCTTTTACTATTGAGCTTTAATAATATGAGTTTATAGGTTGAGGTGGTTCCATTTAGAAGGTTTGGCCTTTACAAAAGTTTCTGTATATTAAGTCTGATTGTTACATAATTATATTCTAAACATAAGTTCATTGCCCTTATAGACTTCATTTATTCATATAAAAATTTAAGTAATTAAATGTAAGACAAATGACGAACAATGTTGTTTGTGTGTGTGTGTGTGTGTGTGTGTGTGTGTGTGTGTGTGTGTGTGTGTGTGTGTGTGTGTGTGTGTGTGTGTGTGTGTGTGTGTGTGTGTGTGTGTGTGTGTGTGTGTGTGTGTGTTTGTGCTTTTTTCTTCTTAATAAAAAAAAAAATAAGAAAGAAAATCTTTAATAATTTATAAAATACGGTTTAAAAAAAAATTAATGATCAAAGTGAATTTCGCGCATATTTTCCCTCCTTACCTCCTTCTTCCAATCATGTAATCAGTGAGAGAAAAAAAAATGGAAGAAAATAACCGCGTCGCTGCGACAGAGAAAAAAAAAGCAGTCAAACTGAAAAAAAAAAAGAAAAACGAAGAAATGAAATGAAATGAAACAGAAAAAAAAATGGTGAAGAGAAACAGAAGAAGATGATAGAAGAGGATAGTAGACGATAGGGTTTTGTAAGAGTATGAAGGGGGAGGTGGTGAATAAAATATATTATTTAATAAATAATTTTAATTTACAAAAAAAAAATCACTTCTTTTATCTCTCTTGACTTTTTGAATTTCTTCAACAAAACCAGCCAACCAGAGACACTGTTGTTATTGTTATTGTTGTGATGCTGTTTGTTGTTGTATTTTATTATTTTTTATTTTTTTATTTTAAAAAGATGAAAATATTAAAAGTTATAAAAAAATACGTTGCTAGTAATAATTTTAAGAATTTATTGAAAATTTTTTTTACAAAAGCAACAACAACAATTTCTTCACATTTTTTTTTTGCTGTAATTTCTTTCTTCTCTCGCGTAATTTAAAAAGAAAAAGAAAAAAAAATTTAAAATAAAAAATTTAAAATTTAAAATAAAATTTAATAAATTATTTATTTATTATTCATAAATATTCACAAAAAAAAAAAAATTAAATAAAAAAGGAGGAAAAAAAATTCGTAAGAAAAAATTTAAAAAAAAAAACACATTTTTGTTTTTTGTATTTTTTGTCTCATTTTATAAAGTTGATTTTTTTCTTGTTATTTTTTTCTTCATTTCATATTTTGGTTAGTTTTTTTTTTTTTTGTAGTTTTTTGAAATTTTATTCCTTGTTCTCTTTATTGTTGTTGTTATTTTAATATAATTTTTTTTTATTATTTTGGTATAAATAAATTAATAATCAGGAATATCTAAATAAAATTCTAGTCTGAATATAGAAAGCCCAATGCACCACACATACAAGTGTGCACACACGTCCATAATAGAAAATAGAGGATGGCGGAATGAACACAATACACACATATAAAAAAAAACACATCAATCCAACAACAAAATATTTTCCATAAAAAAAAAATTTATATTTCACGCCGAGACGGAAGTTTACAATTAGGGGGAGGATTTGTGTGTTTTTTTTTCTCTACATTTTACAATTTTCTTCTTTTTTTTTTTTTGGTTCGTATGTTTTCTGTGCTCCAATCCAATCCAAAAAAAAAAACACACACACAGACACAGAGAGTGAAGAAGTAGAAGAAGAAGAGGAATGAAAAAAAAAATGAATTATTAGTCGTTGGTGTATTTTTTTGCTTTTTGCTTTTTTGTACACATTTTTATTAAAATATGAATAATTAAAATAAAGAATATTTTTTAATAATTAATAAAAATAAATAAATAAAATAATTGAAAAATGTGAATTGTTACATCTAACAACAAGAACAGAAACAAAATCAACAATAACAACAACAACAACTAATAACTGTGAAATTAACAAAAAAAAAAACCAAAAAAAAAAGATATTTTTTTCTTTCTCCCTCTAAACCGTGATCCTTCCTGTGTTTTTTTGATTCCTCTGAAAACAACAGAAACAACAACAACAACAACAACAACAATAGCAAAATAAAAAAAAAACGCTCATACTCTGTAACACCATCTCCATCTCCGTCTCCTTTAATATATAACTCTTTTAACTTGTATAGGTGGAATAGATACAGATATACAACAACAGTAGATTGTTTGGTGGGTGGTTTTTGGGTGATGGTTCGTTTTTTGAGATTGTGGCGAGGGGGGGTCGATGGGTGGGAATATCTCCATCTATAGAACGATACTGGCATTGAAATCAAATATTAATATTAAACTTTGTTGTATTTGTTTTTTTTTATGTATTCTACTTCTTCTTTTTCTTTTCTCCACTTTTTATTCTTGTTTTTTTTACTATATTTTATTATTATTTTTTGTTTGTTACTGCTAACTGATGTTGGATGCATCTTCATCTATTTACCTCTAGATTACTCACTACTGAAATTCTTTCGAAAACAACTTCAGTTTTTTTTTTGTTTTTTTTTTTGTTTCTTCTGATTTACCTACACTTACTATATGTATGTAGATATAGAAAAATGGCCCATAGTCTGTTCGTAATTATTTCACTATATTATGTCTGGCTATATTAAAATGAAAAAATTAATTATGTAAAACTGGCGGAAGTCAAGAACTGTTTTTTGTTATGTATATAAATACATTTATACATTTATACATTTATACATACACAACACATACACATATACTACATACATGAATATACATAAAGTTGTAATATAACGAAATGAATTCTTAAATAACTGGGAATTAAATTTCTGTGAAATGTTATGTTTAATTGAGTTTGTTTTTGAATTTAAAATTAATGTTGTTAAATTTAATATTTTTGTATCAAAAAAAAAAAACACAAAACACAAAAAAAAAAGCGAAAAAACAAAAAAAGGAATTATAGAATAAAGAAATAATATTTTTACATTATTTATTATTAAATTGTATTATAAAGAAGAAGAAGACGAAGAGAAAGAGGAGCTTAGCAACAGTAACAACAATAACAAATAATATATTTTAATTTTAACTTAAAACTTTTTTTTTCTGTTCATTTTTTTTTTCTTTTTGCTTTTCGTTTTTTCTTGTTTTTGTTAATAAGAAAAACTGTCTATAAATAATTTATTAAGTGTTCATGTATAGCAAACTCAATATATTTATTTGTGTGTATTTGTATATATGTATGTATGTGATTGTATGTTATCCGTATCTGCATAAAGCATAAGTGTGTTTATATTGATAAGTGTTGGTGTGTTTGTGTGTGTGTGTGTGTGTGTGTATACTTAAAATGTAAGAAATAAAAACAACTGAAATGAAAATAAATATATTTAACACAACTACAATAACAACAATAACAACAACAACAAAAACAACAATGGCAACGACAACAACAAACACCGAATGAAAATGAGACTTACAATTTCGATTCAAATAAAAAATTAAAGTTAGTGAAAACAAAAACAAAAAAAAAAAGCGAGAAATATAAAAAAAAAATTTGATATTAAAAGAGCGAGAAAAAAAGCGAATACGAATTTAGAAGAAACAAAAAAAAATCTTTTAAAATGTAAACGAAATAATAATAAAAAAAAAATATAATAAAACTGATGCTGCTGCTAAAGAAAATGGAAAATTCAATATTGTTAGATTTTCTTTCTTTCTTTCATACGATTTGTTTGTTGTTATTTTTTGCATTTGTTTTTAATATTCTAATGATGTTAACAATTTAAAACAAACACAGTTCCAGAATTTGTAAAAAAATGTATTTATTTAAAAATTTTAAACATATTTTCGTTTTCTTCATTCCGTCAATTACGATTGAACATTCATTTTTTTGCACAAAAAAGGTACGTACTCGACAAAGTTTTTTTTCTTTCGTTTTTGTTTGAATTTGTTCTTTTGGTAAAAAATTAAATTTTACTAATGTTCTTTATAGCTTATAATGTTAGACCTGCGATGAGTATCTTTTATTGTGTCTTAAAATCATTTAAAAAGTTTTTAGCAGAGATCAATTGGTGGCACATGCGCATCAATTAACTTTCCTTACAAGTGTCCATTCTTACTAAATATTTGTTATGTTCTTTCTTCTTCAGACAGAGTTTGAATCAGAACCAAAACTAAAACTCTATGTACACAATTCCATTTTCAATTGATATCAATATAAATATATTTATTCTACACTATCAAGAAAATCTATTTTATTTTCCTCTTCCCTATTTTCTCTTTCGAAATTCACCCGTTTTTTTTTTTTTTAGTAGAATGAAAATTCATTAATAATAAAAAAGTGTTTTCAATTTATAATTGATCATTTTTATTATTCTACAATTCGCGTTTATATAGTTCAATTCTTATAAATAAATTTGTGTTTTTGCTTCTTCTTCTTCTTTTTTTTTTACTGAATTTTCCATTCTTTCTCCTTCTCCGTTTTTTTTCTTTTTATTTTCTTTTTCATTCTATATATTTTATTTTATATTTTAAATGTACATATTATTATGTCTATCTTGTATTTTTCATTCTTTTATTGTATTTTCCAACTGCGGGAATTGTTTTTTATTCTTTTTTGTTTTGGTTTTTTTTTTGTTTTTGAAAATTGAAAAAACAAAATTTTTTTTCCGTTTTATTTTTAGTTTTTTGAATTTTCTTTTCTTTTTTGTTTCTCTGAGAATTATTAGGCATGAATTTTCTTTATGTATTTTTTTTTTGCCACTTAAAATAATAAATTCTAGGAATATTTATCAATGGGGAAAAATATTAGAAAAGGGTTTTTTTTTGTCCGTTGAGTTTAGACCGGCGACATATTGAAATTATGACGCTCAAAATTAAATATTTTCCAGGATTTATATTCTCTTTGAAATTTTCTTATTCTGTTCAGATTTTATGTTTGTTTCGAAGAAACAGATAAATTTGAAGAATTTGGTAAAATTCAGTTGAAGTCAGTAATCGCGGAAAATAAAATGAAAATGATTTAAATGAAGTTTAGGTGAATTATTTTATATTTTTTTTTTTTTGTTACTAAGCAATTTTTCTAAAATTTTCTATTTCCAATTTTCTAGAATAAGAATTTCACTAAAAACGAACAATTTCAAACGAAAAAAAAAATCTTTACTGTGAAAACAATTGGAAGCCATCTTCATCATATTTTTATCCCTCGAGATATTTGCTTTATTTTTTTGTTTTTTTTTACGATTTACACAGAAAGGAAATAATTCTCATAACCTTCTTACTCTGTTGTATTTTTAATCATCTCCCTTTCTCATTCTTCCACTCTTACTTTTATACTTTACTTGGTATAATTTATAGAATCATTTCATCTTATTAAATCAAAACTAAATATTAAAATGTTATCTTTATACGATTCGATATAAATATATGAAAAAAAAAAGTGTCTAGACACGCGTATGCATTTCTTATACTCATTATTATTGAGTTAGAGATTTTTTTATTTTTTGGTGCGTTGTTAGAATATTCGCCTTCGATAGATTAACAAATTCAACTGTAAAGATTAAAGAATAAGAATCTTTGTAACTACACCAAAAAAAAAAGAAAGAAAAAAGGTAAAAAACATTTATCTTCTTAATTTTATTGAGGAAAAACTAAAATGTGTTTTATGGATTCAGAGATGGGATTACAAGTTTGGTAGAATTCAACGAATTACGAATACAAAACAACAACAACTTGTGGTGCGATTGTTGGAACTCCAATCCAATAGGAAAAAATTGAATTCTGTTTCTATGAGAAATTTTCCAATCATAGACTGTCCTTTTCTCTTTCCCCTAAAGTAAGGAGTTAGAGAGATTTTTTTCTGAGTTTGTCACGAACAAGAATTCTGCTCCTACACAATTCTAAACAGAACGTAAATCTTATACTGATTCTTTTTTTTTATAAGAACCAAAAAAGAAAAAAAAAAGAGGCAAAACAATAAATAAATTTTGGACAATAAAAAATCTTCTTGGAAAAATTTTCGATTCTACTTGTCTAAATTTTCTTCTTCTTTTGAAGAAAATCCTTTTTATTATTGTTGTTGTTGATGATTGTCTCAATAGGAATACATTTTCTTTTTTTGTCCAGATAATTGGTCAAAATCAAACAGAAAAACTACAAAAACAAAATTTCATCAAATTTAAAAGAGTTTTGTGTTTTTTTTCTCTGCAAAATGACGAAAAAAATCATCAAATGAATTTGGTAACTTTTTTTTTATGTTCCTTTTAAAGATTTATGCTTTGATCTCTCTTGAAAAATATAAAATAAAACATATTTTTTTGTTGTTGTTGTTGTTATTGTTGTTATTGTTGTATTTTTTTTTTGTTGGTTGAATGAAAATTTAAGAATAAATCTAATAAGTTTTTTTTTTGTTTTTGTTTTTTATAAAATATTTTTACAACATAGAGAGAGAGAGAGACAAAAGAAAAGGATTGAATTTTTTCTTAAAAAATGTTTTTGACCAATTCCGATTGAATTTAATGTATGAAAATTTCTCATCTTCTTGTGTTTTTTTTATGATTTATCAACCGTTAGTCTACATTCGTCTACATTCTACATATTGAGTTTAAAAAAAATTTATCCAAATGTCCAAAATCTAACAAACCATATTTTCAATTGTTGAAGAACAGAAAAAAAAACCATTGATTTTCAATTCTGAACTAATTTTTTTTTTTTTCATTTCGAATTTTCCAAATTTTATTCCTTTTTTTTTTTAACTTTTCAATTTATTTGTAACAAAAATTATGTTTAAAACAAATTCAGTGACTGAAGGACAAAAATGCGTTATTCATGGATCAATGCAATTAATTAAAATTGAAATGGATGCATTAAATTAAGTATTAAAAGTGGAATAATTCACATTCAATTCTGATTTCTGTTCGGTTTTTTAAATGTATTGCTTTCGGGTTTGGTCCCATTAAATGAGTCATTTAGATTTTTTTATATCAAGAAATATCAGAACATATTAAATTGAATTAAATAAAATGTTCGTCTTTTCCAATTAGAGCAGATAATGTAAAACGCTCTTTACTTTATTTTCAAGAGAAATAAATTTACTCGGATTTACTTTATTCAAAAATTTTGAAATTTATTTTTCATAATTCTCATATTTTTAACCTAAATTCTAAGTAATCTTCTGATAACAAATCAAAGAAAAAAAAAAAAATTTACACAAAGACGATAGGCTGATGGAATTATCAGGATTCGCATACAATGATAAATCGTTTCTATATTTTTTGTCTAGTAAATTTAATCAGTGTATTTTACTTAGAATCAAAAATGAACAACCAACCAATAGAAAATCACAACTTAACTAACAAAAAAAAAACCCGAATTTAACACAAAATTAAAATGTCTCGAAAAAAAATTATACAAAAAAAAAGAAGTAATTAAGTAGTGTACATGAAAGGGTTAAATTAATTATGTGTCACAACCGTCAAAGGACTATATCATAATTAAAATTAGTTAATCGTTTCTCGCTAGAAATAAATAATAATAACAACAACAACAACAACTGTAATATAAACAGCAGTTATAAAATTTTTATATGCGTTGCTGCGACTACGGAATCAATAAATAATAAAAATAATTTACTTAAAAATTAATAACAACAACAATAATTACAATCTCAATTAAATTACATAATAAATATTAAATTAAATTAAAAAAAAACAAAAAAAAAAATACAAACTTTAAAATTTAATAAAAAAAAAGTGTAATAATATAAAATAAAACGAAAGGAAAGATAAAATTGATAAGATTATTAGGCATTTATTTGTTGTTGGTGTTACTGTTGTTGTTGTTGATGTTGCTGTTGTTGTTGTTGTTGTTGCTGTTATTATTTATTATTTATTTTTTTTAATTTTATATTTTATAAATTTTTTTTTGTGTTCCTTCAACCAATAAAAATTAGTTTCTTTTAATCTTTTTTAAAAAAAAAAAAATTGTATAAAATAACAACAAATTATCATCATTTTTATTTTTATCGCACCGCGTCAAAATGGTTTCAACGAATTACCAAAAAAAAAAAAAAATTTAAAAACCGATAACACCAACAACAAAATATTAATTAATAAAACCACCTCATTCGTGGCCATTTCTTTATACATTTAGGAGGAGGTGCTGATGTTTCTAATTCTATTGGAAACCCTTTAAATGTGACCAATTCAGTTAGAACCATTTCGTAATCCATTGTTTGTTTGGACCACAATGAAAGATCAAATTTTAGAGATCAATATAGAAAGGTTTTTATATAAATCAATAAGCACGTGTCATATCTCAACAATGCCGACAAATTTGAAACACATTCAACTCCTCCTCATCCTTCTTTTCTTTAAGTTCTACCTAATTTGTCTTTTTTCCGACGTAGCGTAACGATTTTAAACATAAATACAAAAATTATTTTAAACTAAACCAAAGATCAGTTTTTATGTAAGAATTAAAGTTAAAGAAAAGAACAAAATATTTAATCTTTAATTGGAAAGTGGCACAGATTCATTACCGCAACACTTCTTTATTCTTTCTTTTTTCTGTTGCTGGTTTTTTTTTTTTTTTGGTGAACCTCTGTTAACAGTCTAATAACACATACAAGAGTAACAGAACAAAAATCACAAACACACGCACAACAAGAAAACAAGAAAAAAAAAACAGCAACACAAAAAGTGAAGGATGAAAAAGTAGAAAAAAAAGAAGCATTTCTTCTTCTCCCCCACAAACACTAAAAGAGATCAAAGTGATTTATTTGAGAAAATAAAAAAAAATGTATATAAAAGAAAAGAAAAGAAAAGAAAACTCTTGAGAGAAAGAGAACGAAACAGACGACGGAGTACAGGGAAAAAAAAAATCAAAGTTAAAATAATTTAGATTTTTCTTTTTTGTATATATATTTTTTTTTAATAATTTTTTCCACATTTTAGTTTTTTTTTTCTGTTTATGTTTTTCACTTTTTAATTCTGGAATAATTATAGATTCTTGTCGTCTTTGGAGAAGAACGAGATTTGGATAACAATTTCTTCCCTTCCGTGTGTGGGATAAGCGATTATCTAAGATCTAAGAACTTATTGAACTCTTTCGTCTTCAGTTGAATTCAAATCGTAACAATTTCTTTTTTTTTTTATTTATTTTGTCTTTTGTCTCTTGTCAGTCAGAGACGACTGCAAATTATGCAAATATTAAACCAATATTCGTGTTTTTCTTCTTATTCTTTGTTGTTGTTGTTGTTGGAGTCTTTAATTTTTGCAAAAAGAAAAAAACTATTTAATAAAACAGACAAAAAAAAAAGACGAAAAATACAAGAAAATCTTGTTTGATTCGCGGTTTACTGACCCAAACGATCGTTTTTTGTTTTTTTTTTTCTTCGTTTCTTTTTTTATAAGAAAAAAAATTTAATTTAATAAAATTTATTTATTTTCTTCTTATTCTTTCTTCTTCTTCTTTCTTTTTCTGTTTCTGTTTTTTTTTTCTTTCTTTATTTATTTAAATAAAACGAAAGATTTTGATCAAAACGGACTTTTTATTTATTTTAATTATAGCGTTTTTCTTCTTCTTCTTTATCTTCTTCTTCTTCTTTGCTTCATAAAAAATTATTATTGTTTTTTATTCCTCCTTTTTGTTGTTGTTGTTGTTATAACTTATTGGTTTTTGTCTTTTTTCCAATTTCTTGCTTGTTTTTTCTTATATATTTATTTATTTATTTTTTGTTGGCTTTTCTATAATGGATGTGAACTTTTTTTTGTTGTGTTTCATTTTTGTTGTTGTTGTTGTTTGGAAGTAGCGCTTTTGCCTTTTTTTTGTGTTTGTTTATTTTGTCCCGTCTTAAAATATAATTATTTTATGTAATTACGTCATTAATTGAAGTTTAATTATTGAAGTTGTAATGAGTGAATACTTTGGTATGTTTGTTTACTTGCTAACTTCACTTTACTTGTATGAATCATTGTATAAAAATTCATTTAAAATTTTTTTTTTTTTGTTTTTTATTCACAAACAAAAAAACTTCCATTAAAATTTTTATCATTTCGAATTAACAGTGGGTTTTTTAATAATTAAAAATTCTATTTGATCTTATTTTTATGAAGTTTGTAAATATTTTGTACATTTAGTGTAACATCGTATTACCAAGTTATGTTCAGATCGTGTACAAACAAGGCGTCTACACTGATTTTATTGATTTTATTGATCTTAGTGATCCGTGATTCGAATATAAATTTATTTCCGTATTCAACTTTACCTCTTTCACTCTCACCTTCCAATAGACAACTAAACGTTTAGTCATTCTCTTTCACACTTAACATACCCAACCAAAAGATTTGTCCTTACTTCTTACCATAAGTACTTACTTCTTATAACTGTACGAAACAATTAATTTGTCATTTTCACTTTTATATCAACAACAACACATCAAATGATTTTCATCTTCTTCAGATTTTTATGAGAAATCTTTTACTTTGTTCGTACAATACAGTCAACTAAATTACAACAATTTATTATGTTTCTATGGTAACACTACTTAACGTATTCACAACTAATTATTCTTCTTTCTTCCTTTTTTGTTTTTCTGTTCTTGGTTTTTTTTTTTTTACTTCTGCTGATGACACCAAACAAAAAAAAAAAAGAAGAAGAAAAACCTTAGGGTAAAAATGTTGAATTTTGTCTTATAAATTATTGTCTTTTATTCCATCTATCACACACAAATATTTTTCTGTTTTAGATTTTTCCTCTTCACTTCAAAATATGAATTTTTATCTATACTTTGGATTTCCGGTGTTGATAATCAATTGTATTGCACTTTTTAGTTTTTACTCCCTTTCCCTCTTCTATATATTTGACGACACATTGATAAATTATTTACCTTTGACTTAGAATATTTTTACTTATTTTACATTCTAAAAATTATCTTTTCTCTCTTTTTGTCTCTCTGTCTCCCGCTCTCGCTTGTAATGAATGAAAATGGTTTTTTTTTCTTTTCTAAATCAAATTAATTAGAAAAGATTTTCAATTATTTCATGTTTTTTTTTCTCAAAAAAAAAAAAAAAACGGAAGAAATTAATTTTAATTTTTATAGAGAAACATAAAAAATTCAATAATTTACAAATGATTTTAAAATTTATTATTTAAAGTTTATTGGACGCGTACCTTAACCTTTTTACATTATTATTATAATAATATCCCATTTAATGTTAAATTTCTTATAAGAATAACTAATTTAATAAGAAATTATTGATTATTATAGACGATGATGAAGAAAAAGTATATTGGTCGATGAGGTGGATGGAGTGGGGGGTGTTAGATTGGGATTTGATAAAGAGAGAGAGACAGAGAGGTTTTAGAGGAGGAAAAGTGAAAAATAAAATAGAAGAAAACAATTGGACTTGATTAAATATTAAATATTGTGAATAGTTTATAAGAACATGAATTTATTATAAAATATAAAGTTATTTACATATTTTTTTTTTCTACTTAATAATGAACACACATACTCACACACACATACATACACACACACACACACATAAACATTAGATATTTTGCTTTTAATATAACTGAATGTATACACTCAATCACAATTATAGTTACACACACACAAACACACGCCTATTTTATATTTAATTTTTAATTTATAATTTTCATTACAGAACAGAGAAATAAAAATTGTAAATTAAATTAAATTAAATTAAATTAAATTAAATTAAAAAGAAAATAATAAAATCAATAAAATACAAATTGAATATGCCAATTTGATTTCTCATTTTCTATTCTTTATTATTTTAGTATTTCTGTCTATTATAAATTTTCTATTCAATATTCATGTGTTTCGTACACAATCATGAGTAATGGTTTCATTTAAAAATAATTGTTTTACATTATTTGTAAGTTTCTCAATCTAAAATTCTAAATTCTATTTATGAAATTTTTATTTTAAACAAAATAATGAATTCGTTCAATGATTGGATCTTCTCACTTTTCTTAAATCTGACATAATAACATTTTGAATTTGTTCTCAAGTCACACTTTTCGGTATCATCATTCTCTGTAATTTGTCAGACAAAAGAAAACTTTTGGTCATTAGTTTTTGTGATCAATGAAAATTTTAATGTAAAATTCAGATTTAGTGAAAAAATGTTTGTAACATTCTAATTTGTTTTGCATTTGTCAACTATAACCTTAAAAAAAATATTTAACTACATTATGATGAGACAGACAGACAGATTTATTTTATGTACACATAAAGAATTAGAATTATTATATAGAGACAGAAATTATAATCAAATCAAATCAAATCAAAAAAAAAATCGACCATCTTTATTTTATTCAGCAAAAAAAAATTATTTTATTTTAGTTTCTTTTTTTTTTTTCATTTCTTCATTTTTTTCCTTATTTTTTTTTTCTTAGTGGCGGAGTTGTTGTTGTTGTTACGTTTCTTTAAAAGTAAATAAATAAATAAGAAAAAGAAGGGAAAAAAAATTACATTTATAAAAATAATCAATAAAATGAATTATTATCTTTCTGAATGCGTAAATAATGTCGTTTGTTAAATAAAAATGAAGAAGAAGAAGAAGTAGGAAAAAAAATGTGTAATGTTTTTTTTTTTTTGTTTGTGAATTTATTTGTGTGAAAAAAAAAAACTGAAACGTCAAATAAAATATTTTATTTCTAGAATTTTATTTAATTTCTTAGAAAAATATCTTATCTCTGTTCGATTCACCTTTAAATAAAAAAAAAAAAAACAGAAAAAAAACAACGAAATACTTTTTTTTTTTTTTTAGTTTTGATCGTTCAACGTAATTGAACGTAATTTTTTTTTTTTTTCTCTTTTTCTTTTATTGTTGTTGTTGCGTATGAAGAAAAACAAAAATTGAATAAAATACTGAAGAGAAATAAGAAAGAGGGGTAACAACAACAACAACAGTTAGAGTTAAAATGAGACGGGAATTCCTTTAATAGAAAAAAAATTGTGATATTGTTTACAATAACAGCCACGTGTGATCTGGGATTAACTATTGAGACACACGGCAACCAAGGCAACTAATTGTTCTAATCTAGAATCTTGTCTAAAATGACATTTCCATGCGTGATGGCGGGTTTTTTTAAATTATGAACCCCACCACCCCTTCACATAAGATTATCCGCACTCAGTTACAGCATAACAATTCAAAATGACGAATTTTACGTTAACATTTTTTTTTGTATTTTGTTTTTTATTAGAGAAAAATACCAAAAAAATGTTAAAGAAACAAAGTGAACATTTTTTTTATTATTGTTGTTGATAAAAATCATAAATTTATTTATTTTATTAAAAGTAAAAATAATTACCGACTGACTAGGCCCAATCAACTAACCGACGCACAAAAAGATAAAAAAAAATACAAAATTTATTTATAAATTATCAGAAAATAAATTCAATTTTTTTTTTCATCGACCCATTTTTTTGACGTTTTTTTTTTATTAATAAAATTTTTTAATAATTTTTAATCTTTTCTTTTGGCTGGTTTTTTTTTCTTCTTCTTGTTGAAAAGCAGAAAATTTGAATTATATTTTATTTTTTATTTTTCTTGATTTTATTTTCTTTTTTCGTCCATTTATGAAAATAAAATTAATTAAATTTTTTTTTTTAATTTATTTGCAGATTTTTCTTTTTTTTTTTAATTTCTTTTTTTATTCTTCTTTTTTTTTTTAATTTCTTTTTTTATTCTTCTTGTGCCCGCCCCTCACTTCTCAAAGCAGCAATTCATATGATTTCTTTATTTGTGGGAATGGAATGGAAATTTGTCGTTGGTAAGTAAAATAAAATGGAAGATTAGAGTTAATGACAAAAAACTAAATGATTGATTTAAAACCTTTCTATTGGGACCACAAAATTAAATTATATTTTGAAAAAGTTTTTCTGATTTGAACTTTTGACAAATGGTAACTGGAATTGAATCAGTTTATTTAATAGAAATATTTGTGGTCTGATTATACAGGTTTTATAGCAACAAATAAAAAATGTGTGTGTGTGTGTGTTATTATGAACAACAATAGTAAAAATTAAATATTAATAAATAACAACAACCAGAATAACACAACAATAAAAACCGAAGGTTGGGGTAAGGACTAAAACAGGATTGAATTTTTGTCTTTTTTTTTATAATTTCCACGTAAAACTAAAAATAAAAATAGAAAAACAGAGAAAAAGAGGTGAGAAAACCTAGACAGTATTTTCTATTATCAAAAAAAAAACACAAAAACTTTATAGTGTGGTGACTTTTTTTCTTGGAAATTCACAACTAACGGGTAAAGACAAATGGGTAGCCGGGGGTGCGAGGGAGTTTTTTTTTTCTTCTTTGAATAGTCAAAAATTATTTTTGATGTATTTGCTTTTAATTTAATAAATAATTAGGAAAAAAAAAATACATAACAAAAATTGTCATCTTATGAAAATAAATAATCAAATTAATAATTTATGTTTAGTATGGGGTGCCGTTGGCATAACACGGACACGAATGAATTGTATAAATTGAACGTAGGTAGAGTACTGGTCAACACATACAAGTTTACAATATATTCACAACCCTTATATTTATAATTTTCAATTTAAATTATTTGGTCGTAGGAGCGTCAGTGAAATTGGAGTGTGAGAATGAGAATGGTGTCCTCAATCTGACCAATTTTCTAACCCCACTTTTATCCACAATAATTTTTTCTTTTTTTACATTCAAAAGTTCAATCAATTTTTTGCTTTCTTTCCTTTCTTTTTCATTCTTTTCTTTTTCATTTTGTTCATTTTCTTTCTTTCTTTTTTATTTTATTCTTGTTTTTTTTTTTGTTGCCCCATTCGTTTTTTTTTCTTTCGTTTTTCTTTTAATTTATTAAAATTTAATCTTTTATTAAAATTCGTTGCAATAAATTTTAATTTAAAAAAATAAATATTAGAATTTTTTTTTTTGTGTATTTATAAATTTTCTCTGCATGTATGTATGTATGTGTATGTGTCTGTGTGTAACGTATGTGGTGTGTATATGTATTGTGTACTGTACTGTATGAAGTTTATTATTTTTTTCCTCTTTCGCTTACGTAAATTAAGTAAAATAAAACATAAAATATTTTTTTTCCTGTATTTTGTGTGCATGCGAAAAAAAAAAAAACAAAAAGAAAACAGTGGAAAATATAGAGGAAAATAGAGAAAAAAACAACATATATAGAGTAAGCCTGCATATGAAAATAGGGAAAAAAATATAGAGGAAAAATAAAAAAGTAAAAAAAAAAGTGGACTGTGCAGTGAACGGATCTTACCTACGTACAGAAAAAAAATTGTTTGGAAAATAGAAATAAAAAACAAAAAAAAAAAATGGAAATTTATCAAACACAACAACTGCAACAACAACAAAATATCGTCATTTTCTCCTGTGTGTGTGTATGTGTGTGTGTCTCTTTTTTTTACGTGAAAAATAATATAATATATCACAATAAATAAAAATGTAGGTAGATTTTGTGGTGATGGTTGAAAGGTGGTGGTGGTTGGTGGTTGGTGGTATGAAGTTTACATATATAGAATAGATCTTCATCTATCCATATGGAGAGTACCAGTACACACACACCACTACTCACATCATCCAATTCTTACTTTACCACCAGTATATTTGTTTTTTATATATAAATTTTTTTTTGGCTTAGTTTTTTTTTTTTTTTTATATTTTTTGACAAAAAAAAAAAGACGGAACAAAATAAAAAATAAAAATATAGAGAGAATAAAAAAAAAAAAATTTGGAAACAAACAGAAAAAAAAAAAAAAGGAGAAATACAAGAGTAGAGATGTAGAATTGAAATCAATATGAAGTAGAGGGAAAACCGATCGCTTCTATAAGATAAATAGAAACATTTTTGGTTCACATATACATATACATATATATATATAAAATATATAGTAATGCACATTTATCTATATCTATCTCTTCTTGTTTACTCTTTCTTTTAATTCTACTTCTGCTTTTAACTCTTTCTCCTCTATGGTTCTCTGTATATTATTCACTTTATATAGATTCATTCTATAAAATTTTCCTCCATATTATAAAATAGAATATAGAGATAGATAGGAATATTCATTCTACATTGTCTATATATGAGTAATGCATTTATTTCATTGCGTATAGTTTTCCCTCGTATATTTTTCGTATATTAGTAAAACTGAGTTTATACTCTCTGAAAATTTGAGTCAGTTGGTATAGGAAACGTCATTTGGGTGCTGCTGGGTTGGGAAATTATATATAAATATATATTTATATATATATATTTGAAAAGTGTTGGAAGAACAGTATACGAAAAGGTGGAAGTATGATGTGGTGGAGAATGAGTATTATTGGAGTACAGAAGAGTTGGTTAGTTGGAGGTAGAGGCGGGTGGGTGGTAGGGGGTTTTTATATAGGAAGAGAGGTTAGTTGAATAATATGTATAACGAAAATGCAGGGTAGCCAGCAAACATTATAATATTAAATTATAACAATACAATATACATATGTACATACACACATACACATATGTATGAATGTATGAATGTATGTATATAAATGGCGTACATATGCATTATATACACATTTATAAATATATTATTAGGAAAATTTTCATAAATTAATTAAATATAAAGCTAAACATATAAATTATAATATCAAGTTTCTAAAATGTACATACATACCGATATGCATACATACATACATACATACATGTATAATAATAAATGTATATTTTATATAATTGTTTTTGTATTTGACTACCAATCAGTATGTGTACTTGTTGTATATGCCTATAAATGCCTCTTTTTTAGTGTGTGTGTGTGTTGTATATTTAAATTAGTATACTTTATGTGTGTATAATTTTTTTTTTTTAACACAAATGCATACACACACACAAACATAATAACATATTATATAATGTGTACCTACATATGTATATATGTACAATATGCCTGACCCTGTACATCCTAAATAATAAAGGGTTGTTGTATTGCAAAAAAAAAAAAAAAAAAACAAAATAAAAACAAAAAGAAAAAGAAAAAAAAAACGGAATTTTGTACGTACGAAATACAAGAAGAATTTCCACTACTCTTTCTTTCACTAGGCGTTTTGTGAGGGTGATCGACCAAAGCTGTTTTCTGGGAGAGAAATAAAAGAATAAATAAATAAAAAAAAGAAAAACGGAAAATGATAAAAAAAAATAAAATAAAAGAATGAAAAAATATAAAAAAAAAAAAAGTTAAAATACAAAAATAAAAATAAAAAGGACGAGAAAAGAACGAATCATCGGGAGTGCAAAGATAGTCGATGAAGATATGAGGTCCACAGGTATCTCATAATACCAGTGGCGTTATAATTCCCACACACAGATTAAACATTTACACATTTTTCTTTTATATTTCTATAAATTCATCAGTTAAATCTTTAAAAAAATTGCACATAATTATTGGTTGAATTTCTTATAATTAAAATTTCTTTAAAAAAGAAAAACGATAACATTGTCGTAGACCAGGTACACACCTGGTGGTCAATTATTACAAACCAAATGTCAAAATTCAATTAAATTTAAAAATATAATAATTTAAATTTTTGCGTTTCGATCAATTTTTTTTTCTTCTTCTTCTTCATATTTTTTAATAGAGATGAGATATGTTCACTATCTATAAACTGATTGATGATTCATATAAAAATAATTTTTATTAATGATAATTTATAGAACACCCACCTCCTACTTCTCTCTCTCTCTATCTCTCTTCTATATTCTCTTTCCTATTATAAAAATATAAAATAATAATAATAACAATAATAACAAAAAATCCGTCACTGTTTTATTATTATTATTATTATTATACACACATACATGCATGCATACATATATATATATATATATATACATACGTGCATATAAATAATAATAATAATTTTTTTTTCCACCCGCTAAGGCCCCCAAAAGTCGACATTATAATGTTGCGCGATTCGTAATATAACATCATGGGTTATACGAAAGAGGCCGGACAAATATACAATTTTATATTGGTGGGGGGACAAAAAAAAAAAAAAAAGAAAAAATGAAAAAATAAAAATAAAAGAAGAAAAAAAAAATACAACAAAAATAACCAACAACAACAATAAGAACAGCGGCAGCAGCAACAACAAAAAACCTAAACATTTATAGTGAAGTGAAAACCACGTTGTTGTGTTCGCCGACGTCGCTTACTTCGCGTTTTTCGTTTATTTTTTCTTTCTCTCTTTCTCTCTCTCTGGCTCTTCATATATTTCTTGTTGTTGTTCACTAAGTTATTATAAAGCAAATACAACAACAAAAAAAAAGTTTAATATGAAACCGAATAGAAATACGAGTCTCTCTCTTCTCGACTCGATCTTATTATATGACTGTTTTCTTGTTTTTGTTGTTGTTGTTATTATTATTTTTGTTGTTGTTATATTTTATATTTTCTCCATAGAAAATAACCAATTCTAAAAGTAACCAAAAAAATTGTAACTAGTGTGAATCGGAACGTCGTGGTGCAATGAATAATATCATTTTAGTCGTGTCGTGCCTAAATATAAACAAACATAATTTACGTTCGTTTTGTCATTTATTTTTTTCTTGTGTTTAATTTTTTTGTTTTTGTTAATTTAAAAATAATTCAAAATTTAAATAAATAAAACAAATAAAAACAACAAAACAAAAAAAAATTCGAATTTTTTAAGAAAATTTACAAAAAATATTTCATAAAAATTCGTTAAAAAAAACAGTTTTTTTTTTTAGTTGATGAAAATCTGTTGTTAGTTTTATGTTTTGAAGTTTTTCTCTTATACTCCTTAAAACAAGTTTTCCCTTAAATCAACAAATAATTTGTAAGCGAGTAAAAAAAAAGAAAATAATTTAAAAGTTTAAAAAAAAAAATTCGTTTGAAAGTTTTTCGAATTTTTCATTTTTGTTTTTCTTTTTAAAATTAAAAAATTGTTTCAGTTGTGCTCCTTAGTTTGTTAGTTTCAGTTTTTCTTTTTGATTCACGATAAATTTTCTTTAATTTTTATAAATTTATGCCGTTTTTTTTTTCTCTTTTTCAAATTTTCTAATTCTGACGGTAAATGAATGAAGAAAATTTAGAAATAAATCAAAAATAAAAACAAAATTTACAACTTAAAAATAAAAGAAAATGTTTTAAAAATTTAAATCAAAAATTAAAAAATTGTTTCTCTAAAAAAAATTAAAAATTTAAAACAAAAATAATAAAAAAAAAAATGGGGAAAAATCGTTTGGAAACATTTGGAAACAACAACAACAACAACAACGAAAAAAAATAAATAAATAAATAATTGGAAAATGTAAAAGAAAATTCTCTTGATTATTAATTT